>ML339739.1:1433-123012 GCA_005239505.1 Nicotiana paniculata | reverse complement strand
AATATTTACATCGAAAATAGTATAGAATTTGGGTGTGGTCAAAAAATAGTTGTTCACAAGTATGATTTAACTTGCATTTACTTTTTCTTGTTTTGACTTGAGATGTTTTATTTAACACTATATCCGCTTATTTTCCTTTTCTCAGCAATCATGAATACTGTTGAGAATGTCTCCGGTATTCGTGATTGGGTAGAAAAACTGTTATCTATTGCTTCTTCAGAAGAAAGATCTTGGAAGTACCTCGCTGGGAGGTATGGTCGGCAAGTAAACACCCACGGTAAGTGAAGATTTTGTTCTTGATGCTTTCCTTAATCGAGTCTCTTTTTTTATGTCGTTTAACTTTTTTCCCTTTTTAATAGGATTCTCTGCTCGTGTGGTGTCTGCTTCCTCTATCCCGAAGATGTCCTTGGCTCAAGCCTAGGAAATTATTGTTGGTTTATCTTCCTCGAAGAGGAAGATTAGTGAGTCTCGTTCCATAGAGGAAGAGGAAGAGGAAGAGGAAGAGGGTGCTTTAATGCAAAGGCCACGGAGAAGGCGAATGGTCTTAGATGATGAGTCTACTGCCTCAACCTTGCCTCCCGTGTCTGTGATTGAGCCCCCTGTCTTTGATGATGTTTCGCATTCCCCTATTCATGGTGGTATTGATCTTGCTCCTCACGACGTCCCTTTGGCTGCTGTCTTTCCTGCTTCTTTTAGAGAAGCTATTTCGTCTATTCCTTTGGCTATCTCAACTTTTGCTGCTGCTTTGCTTGTAACTTCTTCAACTCTTCAACTTTCCGTGCATGCTTCTTTGCCGATGGCTTCTCCAGCTCCTCAATCTTCCGTGCCTGTCGCTATTCCATCTGTGCCTGCTTCCATGCCTTCCGTTAGGGAAGTAGGGTTTTTCCAGTAGAGAGATGCGGCACATGGTAATAGAGGTTCTATCTGAGGGAAACCTTTTCAAGTAGACGGGTGGTGAGCCTGAAGTGTGGCTCAAGCCTTTGACAGGTCCCGCTGAGAAAGAAAAGCAAGCTAGCCACGGTGCTCTTACATGGGCCAATGAGGTCGTGCATACCTCTTTGAAGGTATGGTGTAAGTTATCCTCTTTCACTCTCGTATATGAAATTTACCATATCTGACCGATTTATTTCTTGTAGATTAATCCTATAGGCATGAAGCTTATGAAAAGGATTTCAAACACAGACCAAGAGATAAGAGAGTTGCAGGCAGAAGTTGATAATTGGAAAGCACAACATGATAGCCTAAGGATTGACATGGACGCTTTAGAAGAGGAAATGAGTACCTTGAAACGGCATATGAGACTTATGGCAGCAGAACTAGCAGTGGAGCGGGCTTCTTGCAGTCAAGCTGACAAAGATAAGAGTGTTCTGGAGTCTTCGTTCGCGGAGCAGCTGTCCCATCCCTCAGAGGAGATTAGAGACTTGAAGAACTTGCTGGGGCAGAAGGAAGAATACTCAGGCTAGCTCGTGCAATCACTCACTCATACTCAATAAGATCTTCGAAGGAATTTATACAAAGCTCAAACTTTAGAGGAGTCGATTGTTCCATTAAGGGCCACTCATGAAGCTACGGAGGCGGAGAAGGACGGGTTGAGGTCTGAGCTTCAAATGTGGGCACAAGATTATGAAGATTTGGAAGAGGTAGCTGTTGTCGATATGAGCTGGGCGTATATGAATTCTCGCCTTGGCACATTGATGGAAATGAGTCAATAAGGTTTTGACCTTAGTGCTGAAATAGCCAAAACTAAGGAAGCCATGGAGAAGGCTCAACATGGTCATAACCTCTCTTAACCTGATGGTGAGATTCCATCCGTTCATGTCTCTTCATCCTCAGTTGCTCCCGCTCCTTCTGCCTCTGAAGTCAACCTCTCTTTTGAAAAGATCTAGTTGGTTTATCCCTTTTTTCTTTTTCTTTGTATCAATTGGTGGTTACCCCCAGTCCCATCGGGGGTAAATTTGGATTTCCTTTAAGTTCCCAAATGACAACTTAGGGGCAACACAATGTAAATATAAAAATCTTATACGGCTAAGTATAAGTTAATACTTAGTTTTAACCGTTTTTAATATATAAATGTTAGTTTGACTTTTGTTGAGTTTCTGTTTCACTCTTTAAGTCTTTTACATGCTTTATTTTTCGAGGTTTTAGTTTTACCTTCGAATTTTGCATGTGGAATGCTTTAGACTAATCGTACCTTTTTTTATAATAGGTACGGTGTCATATTAAATGTGTGCCTTTTTGTAATAGGCATAGTTTATGGAAGAGGGCCCTTTATAATTGACATGAAGAAGACGTCTCAACTTCATGATAATGGAATAGAGTGATAGGAATTTTACACATGTTTAAGAATGTTTCTAAGGAAAGTTTTTGTTTAAACTTCCATGACATTTTACATGTGTTCGGTTATCGTCTAAAACTCACGCTTGCAACTATTTTTTTTAACAAATTTTGATATACTCTTGTATTTCGTAACTGTTTTTCATAGGTAACCGTTTTTCGATATTAATGCAAGGAAATAACTATTTTTTACTAGTAATAATTTTTATAAAGATTGGGGTTTTTACCCGCAACTGTTTTGGAAATAATTTTCTAATAAGTACGAGGGAAATGTTTTCTTATTCGTAACCATTTTTATTTGATAACAGTTTTTTGAACGAATACAAGGATTTAGATCTTTCATCCATAACTTTTTTATTCGAGAACAGTTTTTTGGATGAGTATATTGATGAGGATCTTTTACCCCTAACCGTTTTTGTTACAACAATTTTGAAAAAATGTACATTTCTTTCTCGTGACTAACATTTTTCCTTTCAACCTGAATATGTTCGAAGGTTTTTGCTTTTTGCATTAGGCTTTGTATTTGGATGGCTCTTTTGATTTCTTTCGATTCTGCTCGTGTCACTTGTCTCATTGGGTAGATAGGTCTTTAGGCTCGAGCTTTTGACTTTCTGATAGTCTTCTTTGCTTCGTCTTAGCCTTCCATGTTGTGTAGTCCCCCAAGTGTTTTGAAGAATGAAATCTCGAGCACTTGATTATTCCTTCCTTGTGGTCCTTTTCCTGAAAAGGAAAAACATTCCGGAGTCGAACGTATATAGTTTTTTAGATGATCACTGCTTAAAACCTTTTAAAATATCCACCAGAAAGTGTAACCCTAGACCGGGAATTGTGTTATTTCCTCGTGTCTTTGAAGGTCTAATATCATCATCTGGTGATGGATTAGCTTTATGCGTATCATCTAAAAAAGTTAGTAAAATTTTTAAATGTTCAAAATAAAATTGAACGTCTGATACCTGACGGTGGGTATCTTTTCTTTTTAGAAGTAATACTTCTTCAGATGGATAGCGTTCCAACTTGTTGGTAGAACTCTGCCGTTCATAGCTTCCAACTCATAGGCGCCTTTCCCATCTATGCCTCGGATTTTGTAAGGTCCTTCCCAGTTTGGATTTAGCTTTCCTGCACCTGCTTCTTTTGTTGATTGAAAGACTTTTTTGAGGACGAAGTCCCTAATTTTAAAGTACCTGAGATAAGCTTTACGGTTGTAATAACGCTCTATGATTTGTTTTTGAGCTTCCATCCGTATTAATGCTGCTTCTCTCCGTAAAGAAGGTCCAGGTTGGTCCTTAATTCATCGTCATTTTCACCTTCCATTGCTGTTGAGAAGCTTATGCTTGGTTCGCCAATCTCTACTGGTATTAAGGCTTTTGATCCATAAACAAGTGCAAACGGAGTTTCTCCCGTGTATATTTTTGAAGTTGTTCTGTATGCCCATAGTACCGCTGGTAACTCATCAGGACAATTTCCTTTGGCTTTATCTTGCCGCTTTTTTAGATTGTTGATGATAACCTTATTCGTTGACTCAGCTTGACCATTAGCCACAGGGTGGTACGACGTTGAGGTGATTCGCTTGACTTGCCAACTTTCGAAGAATTCTGTGATTTGCGAGCCTATGAATTGTGGGCCATTATCACACACGATCTCCTTCGGTATTCCAAAGAGACATATTACATTTTGCCATAAGAAGCTTTTAACTTCCTTTTCTCTCACTTGTTTGAACGCTTCTGCCTCTACCCATTTTGTAAAATAGTCGGTTAGTACGAGTTAAAACCGTACCTGTCCTTTAGTTGTGGGAAGAGGTCCTACTATGTCCATACCCCATTTCATGAAAGGCCATGTGGATATTATTGGATGTAATAATTCTGCTGGTCGATGCACGTTATTGGAAAAACTTTGGCACTTGTCACATTTGGATATGAAATTCTTGACTTCCTCTTCCATCTTAGGTCAATAGTATCCGGCTCTGATTAGTGTTTTCACTAAGGATCTCGCCCCTGAGTGATTTCCATAGTGTCCTTCGTGGACTTCTTTCATCACAAATTCCATTTGGTTAGGTCCAAGGCATTTAGCTAGGGGTCCTTCGAACATCTTGCGATAAAGTAAGTTGCGAATAAGGCAGTACCGTGCAGCTTTGCAGCGTAGCGCTTGAGCCGCTTTCCTATCTTCAGGTACGGTGCCATTATGCAAAAAATTAAGAATTTCGTTTCTCCAGTCCCATGTTAGGTTGTTGAAAGTTACCTCATTCCTGTCCTGGTCTATTTTTGAATGAAATAGTTGAACGACAATTGTATTGTCTTCGTTCGTTACATCTGTGACTGCTGCGAGGTTAGCTAATGCATCTGCCTCTGCATTTTCCTCTCTAGGTATTTGCACTACCTTCCATGTTTTGAATTTTCTCACGAGCTCTCGTGCGTTTTCAAGATACTGTTGCATTCTGGTCTCTAGAGCGATGTAAGTCCCCTGTATCTGATTTACTACCAGTTGGGAGTCTCTATTGCTCACAATGTTCTCGATTGAGAGATCCCGTGCAAGTTCAAGCTCTGCAATAACAGCTTCGTACTCTGCTTTATTGTTAGTGATAGGATAACACTTTATAGCTTACCGTGTCTTTTCACCCGTGGGTGATATCAATACTATGCCTAAGCCGACGCCTTTCATATTTGAAGAACCATCGGTGAACAAGGTTCATAGGCCTGGATTAACAACGCTAAAGAGTTGTAACTCTTTTTCTACTTCAGATACAATGCTATTACTAAAGTCAGCAACAAAATCAGCTAGTATTTGAGGCTTAATTGCAGTTCTAGGCTGATAGATTATCTCATGCTCACTTAATTCTATGGCCCAGTTGGCTAATCTTCCTGACAATTCTTGTTTATGCAGAATATTTCTTAAAGGATATGAGGTCACAACAATGATTGGGTGGCATTGAAAATAGGGTCGTAATTTTCTAGATACCATTGTTAAAGCTAAGTCTAACTTTTCCAGATGTGGATATCTAGTCTCAACATCTAGCAATGTTTTACTTACATAATAGATTGGTGATTGTTTACCTTTTTCTTCTCTTACCAATACTGCACTTACAACAATTTCTGTGACAGCCAAGTAGATGTACAATTTTCCCCCTTCTTTTGGCTTTGAAAGTAGTGGTGGTTGCGATAGATAAATCTTCAGGTTCTTGAGGGCTTGCCGACACTCTTCAGTCCATTCAAACTAATTCTGCTTTTTGATAACTGAGAAGAATTTAAAACATTTTTTGAAAGATCTAGAATAAACCTACCCAAAGCTGTTATTCTCCCTGTCAGTCTTTGAACTTCCTTTTTATTTGATAAGACATCAGGTATTTCCTCTATGGCTTTAATTTGAGCGGGATTTACCTCTATTCCTCTGTTTGATACAAGGGAACCCAAAACTTTGCCTGATTGCACTCCAAAAGCGCATTTCTCTGGATTTAACTTCATATTATACCTGCGTAAAATATCAAAAGCAGTAGAGAGGTGCTGGATATGGTCTTGTGCTTGTGTTGATTTTACCAACATGTCATCAATGTAAACCTCCATCTTTTTTCCCAGATGTTCTTGGAACATCTTGGTCACTAACCTTTGATAGGTGGCTCCAGCATTTTTTAGGCCAAAAGGAATGACTTTATAACAATAAGTCCCCCTATTCGTGATAAAGGAGATTTTTTCCTCGTCTAGAGGATCCATTTTAATCTGATTATAACCAGAATATGCATCTAAAGCTTAATAGTTCATGACCTGCAGTGGCATCAATCGTTTGATCTATATGAGGCAATGAGAATGAATCTTTGGGGCATGCTTTGTTGAAGTCTGTATAATCTACGCATACTCTCCACTTGCCATTCTTTTTAGGTACTACCACGATGTTTGGTAACCAGTTAGGGTACGTTACCTCTCGTATCGAATCAATCTTCAAGAGTTTTTGTACCTCTTCGTCAATCACTTGGTTCTTGAATGGTCCTTGCTTTCTTTTCTTCTGCTTAATAGGTACGAATAATAGATCTTCATTTAGTTTATGAGTCATCACTTCTAGTGGAATGCCCGTCATATCTGAGTGGGACCACAAAAAGCAGTCTGCGTTAGCCTTTAAATAACCAATTAACTTACCTCTTCGAGCGGAGTCTAGCCTCGTGCCTATATACACTTTCTACTCAGGATTTTGTTCGGATAATGGAATAGCTTCGAGCTCTTCCGTAGTTGTTTTGATGTTATCATCTTCCTCCGGTTCACGAATGACGTCCGGTTTGGAATCTGCTTCTGTGTGGTATAGTATACCTTCCGTGGTAACTTGATTTTCCTTCTCGTATGTATTTTCTTTCGTACCTGTTTCAGCAATAATACCTTCCGTACCTATTTGAGCAGTAATTTCTTCCATGCATGTTCTGGCGGTGATTCCTGCTTGGGAGACTTCCTTATCTCGTAATTCTTCCACCTCTATTTTCTTGTTGTAGTGTACCACAAAATTTATATTTTTTGTGGTCTGTTGATCTCCTTTGATTTGTGGAATCCCCCATTCAGAGGGAAATTTAATTACTTGATGCAACGTGGAGGGTATAACTTTAATTTCGTGGATCCATGGTCTTCCAATGATCACATTATAAGCCATGTGAGTATCGATGACTTGAAACCCAGCTCTTTTGGTCACCCCCTCAGCATAAGTGCTAAGCTCAATTTCCCCTTTTGTTATAACTGTAGAGTTATCAAACCCTAATATGGCTCGTGCTTTTGGGATTACTTGATCCCTCGGCAGCATTTCTTGCACGACTCTTAGCAAAATGATATTGGCTGAACTGCCTGGATCAATCAACACTCTTTTCATGTTAGTGTCATGAATAAGTAAAGATATTACCAGAGCATCGTTATGTGGAAGCATTAATCCGCTACTATCTACATCATCGAAGGTTATATCGTCTTCTTCACGAGCACGATTCCCATGTGTAATTTTGAACTTTGTGGTTGTTTTGCAAATCACTGCATTTACTTCTTCACCCCCATGTATTACGTTAACGGTTCGTTTTGGAGAAGGAGGCTTTGGATGCTCCTGTATGTTCCTCATGTATGCCTATTTACCTTTATCACTAAACAATTCTGTTAAATAGCCCTGTTTTGAAAAAATTTCTACTTCATCTTGTAAAAATCTACAATCCGCAGTTTTGTGCCCATGTTGTGAAATTTACACCAGTGATCTGGGTTTCTTCTACTTGGATTTTCCGCATCTCTTTGGGCCACTTAACCTTGTCTCCCATGTTCTTCAATATTGAGACAAGTTCAGTAGTACATACATTAAAGGTATGATCCCCAATTTGAGTACCACCTCTACGTCGTTCATCTCCATTTTTTCTAGATCTAGACGAGGATGAGACTACATCTCTTCCTTATGGTCTATAGTCCGACCTAGTGTTTTCGAACCTGGAGCAAATATCGCGTTCTGAGGGTCCTAAGTAAGGATCGTACATGTTTTTACCTAATCTTCTATCTGATTCAGGACGTCTGGATCTGGAATGATCTTCATCTCTCGAACGAGCAATGATATCTTCTTTTATTCTGAGTTTAGTACTGTACCTGTTATATACATCGTTCCATGTTGTGGCGGGGAATTATCTTAGATTCTCCTTAAGTCGCCTGGTGGCTTCTGAGCTTTTATCGTTCAAGTTTCTTGCAAATGCCATGGCCACCCAATTATCAGGCACCCTGGGCAACAACATTCTTTCTCGTTGAAACATGTCTACAAACTCACGGAGTAGTTCAGTGTCTCTTTGTTTTATTTTGAATGTCTTCCATTCTCTTCTCAAATTTTTGTGCACCAGAGTGTGCTTTTATGAACGAATCTGCAAGCTCAACAAAAGAGTCAATATAATTTTCAGGGAGAAGAGAATACCAGGTTAGAGCCCCTTTGGTAAGTGTTTCCCCAAATTTTTTGACAAGGACTGGTTCAATCTCTTATTTCGTTAAGTCGTTGCCTTTTACCCCAGTAGTGAAAGCAGTCACATGGTCGCGTGGGTCAGTTGTTCCATCATATTTGGGAACGTCAGGCATTTTAAACTTCTTGGGTATAGGCAAGGGTGCCACACTTGGCTTCCAAGGTTGTTGAGAATATCTATCAACATCGATGCCTTTGATGACAGGTGGTACACCAGGAATTTATTCGATGCGATCGTTCTGCTCCTTCATCTGTGTCTGCATGGTTAGTAGTAAATTTTGTAATTCTGAGTTATTAGATATACCTGGTCTCGTTTCGAGAGATTCATTAGGAGTATCTCCTCTTCCTGAGTTTTCCAACCTAGATTGGGGATTTTCCATTGTGATGGTGTTATTAGGAGGTGGCGTCGACGGTGTAGGCAACGCTGCTGGTAGTCCTCTCGCAAATTCTTGCAAAGCTTGGCTCACATACTCTGAAATCATTTGCTTTACATGATCTTGTTCCACAGTTTGATCATTATTACCATTGTTGTTATTGGATCTTTCTGGGGATTGTTCCCTTGAACCACGTGGGGTTCCTGAAGGTGATGGAATTGGGGTTCCACTTCTTTGGTGGTTGTTGTCATTGGATTTGACATAATTCAAAGGATGTCACTTGGAAAGTAAACAAAGATTGTCAGATACCCGGCAACGGAACCAATTTGTTTAACCAAAGAATTAGACCCTTTGACTAAAGCTTATTTTTATTATGAATACGGGTTACTGATAATCAAGATAATGGGAAAAATGAACAATAAACAATATTGTAGAAATAAAAGATCGATGTTGATTGTATTCGAGAATCAGATGCCTTTACAAGCTGTATTCTCCTTCTTTATATAGGAGATTCTTATAACGTACGGTTCTTTCTATGGTTACTCATTAATGGCTAATTATGACATTAATGAGGCGTTACAAAGGATAACGGTAATTGGGGTTCAGTTACATAACGTTCGAGTAATCAATTATGGGTCCCTAAATCTGCTCATAGCTTTGTCTAGATTCATTCTGACCGTGCCTCTCTCCCGTTTTGATCAAGTTGAGTTTCCCATGGCTGATAAGTTCATGGGTTTACTGAACCGTGCCTCTTTGTACCGTATCTATTCAAGGAGTCACGTCCAGCTGTCGCGTTTTCCTGTGTCTACGTGACTAGCTGAGTTGTCAAAAGCTGGCTTACATGTGAAACTCTTTTTTGACCAATACATATGGAGCAGTCAGAAAGGTCATCTAGTTAACTAGGGCAGAATTTTGAGGAGGACCCTCAAAATTCTACGGCAGCGGAAATTGCAATGTCTCTAATAATGTCACAGTTACTGGTTCATCTAACTAACTTCTAAACTGCATACTACCGTGTCTTTGAAAATTATACATGCATTCTTTTGAAAAAGAAAACTTTCTTTAGCCAAATGCTACCCTAATAGCTTGAACAGGATCTTCAGACATATCAGAGCAAATCAAGAAATAAACCTACCCAAAGCTGCTATTCTCCCTGTCAGTCTTTGAACTTCCTTTTTATCAGTTAAGACATCAGGTATTTCCTCTATGGCTTTAATTTGAGCGGGATTTACCTCTATTCTTATGTTTGATATAAGGAAACCCAAAAATTAGCCTGATTGCACTCCAAAAGCGCATTTCTCTGGATTTAACTTCATTTTATACCTGCGTAAAATATCAAAAGCAGTAGAGAGGTGCTGGAAATGGTCTTGTGCTTGTGTTGATTTTACCAACATGTCATTAATGTAAACCTCCATTACTTTTCCACATCTTGGTCACTAACCTTTGATAGGTGGCTCCAGCGTTTTTTTAGGCCAAAAGACATGACTTTATAACAATAAGTCCCCCTATTCGTGATAAAGGAGGTTTTTTCCTCGTCTAGAGGAACCCTTTTAATCTGATTATAACCAGAATATGCATCTAGAAAGCTTAATAGTTCATGACCTGCGGTGGCATCAATCATTTGATCTATATGAGGCAATGGGAATGAATCTTTGGGGCATGCTTTGTTTAAGTCAGTATAATCTACGCATACTCTCCACTTGCCATTCTTTTAGGTACTACCTCGGTGTTTGCTAACCAGTTAGGGTACGTTACCTCTCGTATCAAACCAATCTTCAAGAGTTTCTGCACCTCTTCGTCAATCACTTGGTGCTTGAATGGTCCTTTCTTTCTTTTCTTCTACTTAACAGGTACGAAGGATAGATCTTCATTTAGTTTATGAGTCATCACTTCTAGTAGAATGCCTGTCATATCTGAGTGGGACCATGCAAAGTAGTCTGCGTTAGCCTTTAAATAACTAATTAACTTACCTCTTCGAGCGGAGTCTAGCCTCGTGCCTATATACACTTTCTGCTCAGGCTTTTGTTCGGATAATGGAACAACTTCGAGCTCTTTCGTAGTTGTTTTGATGTTTTCATCTTCCTCCGGTTCACGAATGACGTCCGGTCTGGAATCTATTTCTGTGTGGTATAGTATACCTTCCGTGGTAACTTGATTTTCCTTCTCGTTTGCATTTTCTTTCATACCTATTTAAGCAATAATACCTTCCGTACCTATTTGAGCAGTAATTTCTTCTATGCATGTTTGGTCGGTGATTCCTGCTTGGGAGACTTCTTTATCTCGTAATTCTTCCTCCTCTATTTTCTTGTTGTAGTGTACCACATAATTTATATTTTTTGCGGTCTGTTGATCTCCTTTGATTGGTTGAATCCCCCATTCAAAGGGAAATTTTAATTACTTGATGCAACGTGGAAGGTATAACTTTCATGTCGTGGATCCATGGTCTTCCAATGATCACATTATAAGCCATGTGAGTATCGATGACTTGTATCCTAGCTCTTTTGATTACCCCCTCAGCATAAGTGCTAAGCTCAATTTCCCCTTTTGTTATAACTGTAGAGTTATCAAACCCTGATATGGCTCATGCTTTCGGGATTACTTGATCCCCCAGCAGCATTTCTTCCACGACTCTTAGCAAAATGATATTTACTGAACTGCCTGGATCAATCAACACTCTTTTCACGTTAGTGTCATGAATAAGTAAAGATATTATTAGAGCATCGTTATGTGGAAGCATTAATCCGCTACTATCTGCATCATCGAAGGTTATATCGTCTTCTTCACGAGCATGTTTCTTGTGTGTAATTGTGAAATTTGTGGTTGTTTTGAAAATCACTCTGTTTACATCTTCACCCCCGTGTATTACGTTAATGGTTCGTTTTGGAGAAGGAGGCTTTGGATGCTCCTGTATGTTCCTCATGTATGCCTGTTTACCTTTATCACTGAACAATTCTGTTAAATAGCCATTTTTTGACAAATTTTCTACTAAACCTTGTAAAAATCTACAATCCGCAGTTTTGTGCCCATGATCGTTGTGAAATTCACATCAGTGATCTGGGTTTCTTCTACTTAGATTTGACCGCATCTCTTTGGGCCACTTAACCTTGTCTCCCATTTTCTTCAATATTGAGACAAGTTCAGTAGTACTTACATTAAAGGTATGATCCCCAATTTGGGTACTACCTCTAGGTCGTTCATATCAATCATTTCTAGATCTAGACGAGGATGAGACTGCATCTCTTCCTTGTGGTCTATAGTCCGACCTAGTGTTTTCGAACCTGGAGCGGGTATCGCATCCTGAGGGTCCTAAGTAAGGATCGTACCTACTTTTACCTGATCTTCTATCTGATTCAGGACGTCTGAATCTGGAATGATCTTCATCTTTCGAGAATGCAATGATATCTTCTTCTATTCTGAGTTTAGTACTGTACCTGTTTTATACATTGTTCCATGTTGTGGCGGGGAATTCTCTTAGATTCTCCTTAAGTCGTCTGGTGGCTTCTGAGCTTTTATCGTTCAAGTTGCTTGCAAATTCCAAGGCTGCCCAATTATTNGGGAGAAGAGAATACCAGGTTAGAGCCCCTTTGGTAAGTGTTTCCCCAAATTTTTTGACAAGGACTGATTCAATCTCTTGTTTTGTTAAGTCGTTGCCTTTTACCCAGTAGTGAAAACAGTCACATGGCCGCGTGGGTCAGTTGTTCCATCATATCTGGGAACGTCGGGAATTTTAAACTTCTTGGGTATAGGCAAAGGTGCCGCACTTGGCTTACAAGGTTGTTGAGAATATCTATCAACATAGATGCCTTTGATGACAGGTGGTACACCAGGAATTTATTCGATGCGATCATTCTGCTCCTTCATCTGTTTCTGCATGGTTAGCAGTAAATTTTGTAATTCTGAGTTATTAGATATACCTGGCTCGTTTCGAGAGATTCATTAGGAGTATCTCCTCTTCCTGAGTTTACCAACCCAGATTAAGGATTTTCCATGGTGATGGTGTTATTAGGAGGTGGTGTCGGCGGTGTAGGCAACACTGTCGGTAATCCTCTCGCAAATTCTTGAAAAGCTTGGCTCACATACTCTGCAATCATTTTCTTTACACGATCTTGTTCCACAGTTTGGTCATTATTACCATTGTTGTTATTGGATCTTTCTGGGGATTGTTCCCTCGAACCACGTGGGGTTCCTGAAGGTGATGGAACTGTGGTTCCACTTCTTTGATGGTTGTTGTTGTTGGGATTTGACATAATTCTAAAGATATCACTTGGAAAGTAAACAAAGATTATCAGATTCCCGGTAACAGAACCAATTTGTTTAACCAAACAATTAGATCCTTTGACTAAAGCTTATTTTTATTATGAATACGGGTTACTGATAATCAAGATAATGTGAAAAATGAATAATAAACAATATTGCAGAAATAAAAGATCGATGTTGATTGTATTCGAGAATCAGATGCCTTTACAAGCTGTATTCCCCTCCCTTATATAGGAGATTCTTATATCTTGCTATGGTTACTCATTAATGACCAATTATGACATTAATGAGGCGTTACAAAGGATAACGGTAATTGAGGTTCAGTTACATAGCGTTCGAGTAATCAATTGTGGGTCCCTGAATCTGCTCGTAGCTTTGTCTAGATTCATTCTGACCATGCCTCTTTCCCGTTTTGATCAAGTTGAGTTTCCTGTAGCTGATAAGTTCGTGGGTTTATTGAACCGTGCCTCTTTGTACCGTATCTCTTCAAGGAGTCACGTCCAGCTGTTGCGTTTTTCTATGTCTACGTGACTGGCTGAGTTGTCAAAAGCTGGCTTACGTGTGAAACTCTTTTTTTACCAATACATATGGAGCAGTCAAAAAGGTTATCTAGTTAACTGGGGCAGGATTTTGAGGACCCTCAAAATTCTACGACATCGGAAATTGCAATGTCTCTAATAATGTCACAGTTACTGGTTCATCTAACTAACTTCTAAACTACATACTACTATGTGTTTGAAAATTATACATGCATTCTTTTGAAAAAGAAAATTTGCTTTAGCCAAATGCTACCCTAATCGCTTGAAGGATCTTCAGAGAGATCGGAGCAAATCGAGCTAGCAAAGGCACGAATCAACCTTCCCCCGAAAAAACTCACAAGTTTTCTTTGGATGCAGGACTATATCATCATGATAAACACCATCGCAATGACACAATCACTATGCATGAAACACATTGCCAGCTAAGAATACTTCACTTTTACTCTTCTCTTTGCATTGGACTAAGAACTGTCTCGGACCTTGCATGAGGCTAAGACCTTCCTCTCCACTTGCATAAGGCTAAGCACTGCCTTCTCTTTGCATGGGACTAAGAACTGTCTCGAACCTTGCATGAGGCTAAGCCCTGCCTCTCCACTTGCATAAGGATAAGCACCGCCTTCTCTTTTCATGGGACTAAGCACTGTCCCGAACCTTGCATGAGGTTAAGCCCTACCTCTCCACTTGCATAAAGCTAAGCACTGCCTTCTCTTTTCATGGGACTAAGCACTGTCCCGAACCTTGCATGAGGCTAAGCCCTGCCTCTCCACTTGCATAAGGCTAAGCACTGCCTTCTCTTTTCATGGGACTAAGCACTGTCCCGAACCTTGCATGAGGCTAAGCCCTGCCTCTCCACTTGCATAAGGCTAAGCGCTGCCTTCTCTTTGCATGATACTAAGATCTGTCTCAATCCTCCATGAGGCTAAGCCCTGCCTCCCATTTTCCTAAGGCTAAGAACCGCCTTTTCTTTGCCTGAGACTAAGCCCTGTCTGAATCCTTTCATGAGGCTAAGCCCTACCTCTCCACTTGCATAAGGCTAAGAATTGCCTTCTCTTTGCATGAGACTAAGATCTGTCTCAATCCTGCATGAGGCTAAGCCCTGCCTCCCATTTGCATAAGGCTAAGTGTTGCCTTCACTTTGCATGGGACTAAGCACTGTCCCGAATCTCGCACGAGACTAAGCACTGTCTCTCTTACATCGGACTAAGCTCTGCCCTCAACTTCACACAAGACTAAGCTCTGTCTTGTTGCCTCTAGCATCTTGTCTCTACACCTCATAGGCTGAAATATAGCTAACTTGTCCGAAGGCGTCATAGTCTGAAGGCACCATCCTCATAGCCGGAGGACATCATGCCATGGCCTGAGGATCTCTCAAATTTGCACATCATTATTCAAAGGCGCATGGTTCAGAGGCACCATTCATGGCCCGAGAACATCATTTCATGGCCTGTGAATCCCTTACCGCATAACTCATGGCCCGGGACGTCATGGTCTAAGGACATCATCCTTACCGTCCAAAGACAATTTTCATGGTCTGAAGGGAATTTGCATCATGTCTAAATTTACGCAAATTTGTATATATGTTCGCGATATATATTTTGTGGATTTTCAGGTGACCCGGTAAGTAATTGTTATCTCAATAGGAGCAATCCCGCTCTAGTTCCTTCAAATTATTTCAAACCTGACTTTTCACCATAACCGTTTCATCCTATTTGAAACCTTGTGCCCGTCCTTCTAACATCTCCATCGGTTTATTCTGTCGGTGGATACAGAATTACACACGGCCTGATTCCTGTAAAATCAGAGATATGTAGGCAGCTCGAAAACCGGAGTTCGGCCTATACTCTCATATCGCCTATTCTGTCAAAATTGATCATCATATCTTTATTCGATAACTCTTTCATCCTTCCCGGGTAAAGAAGGGTAGATGTTGATACCCTATTTTTGCCATATATATTTTAAAAATACATATATACTTTCAAAATAGTGCATGAGCATCAACCAATATTTTTCCATAATTTTATGTAATTTTAAAGGATTTTAATTAATTTATTCCAGTATTTTATTATCTAAATATTTACTAATTGAATCACAAATAATTTTATGATTACTTATTACTTAATTTATATCATTTATATTCATATTGAGCTTTAATCATTTTATGTATAATCATATTTACATCTTTAGGCTATAATTGCAATAATTTTGCAATAATCGCCCATATATGCAAAATTATATTATTTACACAGAAAATGACTTTTTATAATTCTATAATATTAAGTAATTATTTTAAATCATTTTCACATAGAAATAGCATTTTTATCATTTATTAATTATTTTTATAAATTATTTTATTAATTTAAATGAGTATTTAAAACATAGCCCCTTTCCAAATTAATTTTTGGACCTACCCAGCCCAATACCCTATCCAGCCCAATTACCCTAACCCAACTACCCAGATCCATACCCGTCCAATAACCCGCCCCGCCTAAAACTCTAATCCTGGTCGTTGATCTCATAAGATCAACGACCCTAAATCCTACACCCCTTTTTAATTAACCAAACACTCTAAACCCTAAAACTTTTTCCCCACCCGTCGTCTTTTGATCCTCTCCTCTCATCACCCTCTCAAACCCTAGCCCGCCATCACACTTTTCCTTTTGATTCATGGGATCCTCCCTTGATTCCCTGCCTTATTTGGCTTTGTTCCTTTACTGGCTACCCGATTTTGATATTACTTGACTCATTTGCCTCAAATGGAAAGTGTATCTCAAAGAGACTCGAACCAGATCTGGTTCAAAGTCTCTCATATCTTGGCTATTTCTGTCTGTGTTCATCCCAATACTTGTGAGTACGAATATTTTCGTATCTCTGGTTCAAACCAGATTTTGGTTCATTCTGGTTCGCTTTAATGTTATTATTCACCGAATCTGGCTATTTGTTGATTGAATCTGTTGCTTACCCTAAACTTAGGGTTCAGATCTTTCCAGATCTGAGACTATTTTTAGGTTTGTTTCTTTATTTCTCCTTTAAAATCTCCTTTCCAGATCTAGTCTTTTTCTATTATTATTTCTGACCGATCTTGTTTACCTTAGAATTAGGGTTTTGATTTTTCACAGAGTTTTTCCAAAAAATGTTTCAACCTTTAATGGTTTTCCTTTTTGACCGATTTTACTTACTTTAATTAGTTCCACCTATACGCCTTTTATGTTTTTTGCATATTTTCTTAGGGTTTCGATTATTTAATTGTTCTTTTAATATTTCTGCATGTTTATCTTTAAATCTAGCATTAATTTCTAATTGATTTCACTTATCCCAAATTAGGGTTTGAAAGCAGTCTTCCTTTGTTGTATAGTACCAGTGTTTACTTATTTGATTTACCCGTTCTTACCTTATTTCGTCCAGCATTTGATTGTTAACTTGTTCTACTTCCCTTAACCTAAACAGTACTGGCCTAATTTGTATGTTCTGTTAATTGAAGCCGACTTCTAGTTGATTATGGAATTATTTCTTTACCTTATTTAGTCTAGTACTTGACCACTGATTGATTCCATATAAGGTTTTCCTTAAATTAAGTGGTATTATCCTGACTTTACTCGATTCTTTCTTGTTAGTTGATCATGCCGACCTTAATTGATTGTTAAGTTATTCTCATACCGTATTTATGTATGAATGGTTCATTACCTTATTTATTTACTTCATCGAATGCTATTTAAATCCCCTTCCTCACTCCCTTTAGGACAACTCTACAACTATATAACTATACAACGCTAAAGGTCTAGAACTCTCCTATTCTCACCAAAAGCTTAAGCTCTCTTTGTTCTCTCTTGTTATGATTTTCTGCGCTAAGTTTCTATTATTTGGCCGGCTGAAAGCCAAAGCCAAATTACTCTGGAATTTAATTGCTATTGCACCTTACTTGCTTTCTTCTCAACTGGTATGCCCTAAATTTTGCAATTCCATTCTACATGCTTTGTTCGATTAGTCTGTTTCAATCCTCAACATAATTCTGTCTTTTATATGAGTACATGATCCTATCTATTAACAATGTTAACTTAAGTTATTTCAATAATGTGAACCCTTTCCTTAGTTAGTTTTAGGTTTAGTCTATTTCTTGTTCTGAACTTTGCAAGATACTGTAAACATGTAACCAAATATGTTAGTCGCTTAATTCATGTGTCATGTCTGTTTAATTCAAGTTTTTCGACCTCTGTGTTTAAGCCATGATTGTTTTAAATACTAGCATGAATATTTAGCCTAATCAGATGTCGATTTGTTTGAACTATGTGCTGAACATGAACTTTGTTTCTTGGTGCAGTTCTGACTGCAACTCTATGTTCTGAATATTCTTTCTTCTGAAAATTGAACTGTTTTAAAACCTGCCTCCCTTTCCCCTTTATGTACTGGTTTTAAAACCCCTACTCTTAGTCATTTAGGTTCTCATCACCCCCAGTGTGAGCACTGCCTAGGTTCCATGAGACTCCTTAGAACTCTGACATATTAGGGTTGGTTTTCCAATCTTTTATGAGTCATCTTTCTGAATGTGGTTCTGGTGTGAGCATTGACGTGGGTCCCTGAGGCCCTTGGGAACTTTTACACACTGGAAGCCTGATTTTTAATGTGCCATGGATGGATCACTACTATGATCCAAAGCCGTTGTGATTGAAGACCTGGTTTCCGGGTTTAGATTCGGCCTATGAAGGCTCCCTATAGTGTAATTGTTACTATTTATGTAATTCATTCAATACTCTGNTCAAAAATACTGGGTAGAAATCCTGCCTATAGGATTTAATTAGGTTGATTGAATCATGTGAGTGCTATACTTGTTTAGAGATCCTGCCTATAGGATTTTCCTGATTGTTTTGATTCTGTATTTTCACATTTGCATACTAGAGATCCTACTTGTAGGAATTTTCATATAATTCTGCATTAGAAATTCTGTTCATAGGATCTGCACATATTTTCAACCAAATGTGCATTAGTGACCATGTCTATAGGATCTTTGTTTGGTTGAGTTGATTATCTGGCAATCTGTTTAATTTCTGTCCAGATACAATTAATAGATATCATGTCTATAGGAAATAAAAAATTAGTTTCAACCTAGAGATCATGCCTATATGATTTAAAGCTAATAGATATCATGCCTATATGGCGAAATCAGTTTCAAACTTAGAAATCATGCCTATAAGGGTTTAAATCAACTCAGCAATTAGAAATCATGCCTATAGGGTTTAAAACAATTCAACAATTAGAAAGCATGCCTATAGGATTTTCAAAAGGAATAAAACCTGTCTTTATGAGTTAAAGTTAGTGCTACACTTAGAAACCATGTTTATAGGGCTGTAAGTAATAAACTCGTAGAAATCATGCCTATAGGATCCCGTTGGTCGATTCTTAATTCAATCGATATTTTCAATCACTTAGGTAATATATCTTTAGGGCTTAACAATGATTCTGGGTCTAACTCGTGACATATTACTGCTTGGAATGCCCAGATTTGTGCTGAATAAAATCAGTAGGCAAACAAATAGGTCTCAATGCTCGCTTTAATAAAATTGTCTTTACATTTTGTTTTTGTTCACATAGATATCTTGTCTATAGGATTCCAAATTAACAAAGTTTGCTGATTCAATTGCGTGCTTTTGTTGTCTATGTGTGGAGGTCAATGTGAGCCCTTATTTGTTCTTTATTTGAAAGTCCTATTTTTCTTTTGTTTGTCTCCTATATTTCTCATTTTAAGTAACATCGGTCGGTCTAGAACCATCATAAGTAGAGGTCCTAATACCTCCAGGGCCATAGGTAAGGGACGGGTAGTGCACGCATAAGGAACGAGCTAGAAGCTACTAGAATTCTTAGGTAACAACTTAAAGATAGTAATTGGATAGTAAGGAAGTTATAGCCCGTGCGCCAATGCTATGAGTAACACCCTAACTTGGGGAAGTTACAAAGTATTTCATGGAATGATCCTATAGGGTAAAAAACTTAGGACCCCCCTTATAATTCTGTTTAAAGTAATTTGTTTTGTCCAAATTATTTTCTTCCCTTTTTAGACTAATTCGCTTAATTTAAGTTCGGATAGGAGCCATCGTTGTGGACCTCGAGGAGTGCCTAACACCTTCCCCTCTAGGTAATTTGGGCCCTTACCCGATCTCTGATGATGCAAACTGGTTCTATGAATTAATTACTCTAGGTGCCCTAATGCACCTCAATCCATTAGGTGGCGACTCTTCCAATTCCTTACCCAATTTCAAAAGAAGGAGTTGTTCCAGAAATGTCGAAACCCGATTTCGTGAGGAAAAGGGGGCGCGACAATGGATGAGGTGTAAGATGTGTTCTTTATGTTGTGAAGGTGGGCCAATCTTGAAGGACTTGAGGCCAGGTTCAGACCGCAACTTTGGCTTGGTGGTTTTGGTTGTGTGAGTATGTTATTTTGGACTTATAAGTCCGTTAGTGTCCTTAAATGTTGGTTTTGTGGCTTGGTGAGTGGTTAGATGGCTATATTATAAGTATAATGTGACGAGAAGAGTTTCCCTGAGATGTGGAAAGGACTATTGTGTTCTTGATTTTTGTCTTGATGTGTTGTACAACCCTGAGTTACGAGTGTGTTAGGGATCTTTCAGTTGTACATTTATGGAATGAAGTTTGTTCTTATGTCTTGTTGACGAGTTCATACTCGGGAGTAGAGATTGCATAGTGGTTGTGGCCAAGAAAGAGCATCGAGGGATGCCAGTGTGGGGCTAAGCAGGTGGGTTATCTCATGCGGGATGTGCTGAGGTTGTGTGATTCTTATGATGATTATTGTTTTTATACCATTATAGATTCTATATTTCAGTATTATAAATATAAAGGAAACAATTTCAGATTCTTATAGGGTCTCTTCGGAATGGGTATCTCGGATGGGGGCATTTTTGGGTACTTAAAAGAGAATACAATGTCAATAGAATGTTCAATTATATCCTTAAACTATCCGAAATAGGTCACTTGTACTCTTCATTAAAATTTGATATAAATTATGTCCTTTCCGTCTAAGTATCGAGACTAGGTATACCCTTATTGGCTAACAGAACTCCACATCAGTTACCACATCTGAAAAGAGACCCCACATATTAATAAACCCGACCCAACCTCCATTTAACCTGACCCAAACCAAACATGCCGAATCGAGGATCTTCTTATACCTTTTGGAAGCACTCTAATTTTATTCTTCTATACCCATTTCACAAAGAGCCATCCCTCTGACTCATTTTCTAATGACTATGTCTGAAGGATCAATGAATTTGTCTGAAACACAAGATGTGAGAAGATGCACTTGCGGACTGATTGCTTTGCATTTTGCTTCTTGGACTAATGCTAATGCTTGGAGAAGGTTATTCAAATGTCCAAGACCAAAATTAATGTGTGAATTTATTTTCTTTATATTGGGTTTAATGGAATCAATGCCTTTTTCTAGGTTTGGGTTCCGATTTGCTTTGCATTTTCAAAAGATGTAACAATGTTTACTTATTTTCGATTATATATTCTAATATTTTTTGGTTAAGTAACTGTGGATATTAGAATGGCATGACGAAGATCTCCCTCGAGGAGCGGTTATTGTCATCAAAGATTTAAAAACAAAATTGGACTCTATGAAGGTTGAAAAGAAAAAATTGAAGAAGAAATTCGATGAAATGGAAGAAGCTACTACGGTTGAAAGGAGAAATTTGAACAACATATTTGATGAAATCGAAGATACAATTAAGCTTGAAAGGGAAAATTTTGAAACTTCAAGAAACGGAACTTTTTAATCTTGTAGAGGTTGGAAAAGTTAGTAATCTAGAGGAGAAAGTTAAGAAGTTGAGAATTATCATTTTGATTTCATGTGCGCTGTTCATTATATTTGCTGTCGTTGGATCATTAAGGTGAAATCTTATTGTACATCTTTGTTTGTAGATGTGTTACTGTATTTCATAGTATGTTGTAATACTTGTGTTGTTTGTAGATGAACATCTTTCTGTTTATATTGTTAACACAAGTTACAGATTTGTATCTCTAATTGATGTGTAGTTCTTAATTTTTTCTTATCCATATTATGTAATATTAAAGCTATATGTCCTTAAAAACTAAGTAAAATAATCAAAGAAGACTTCAGAAAAGAAAAGAAAACTAAAAGACACTACTTTGAAGTGGTATATGGGTAACATGCTCAACCGTGAGCAACAGTTTCTAAAACCATGACCAACAATTGGGGATAGGGTATGACTTTGTGAAGTCTGAAATTTTCCACGGTTCAAACTATAGCCTACGGTTCACCTTACAGCTTCTAAAATAGGCTCACTGTTTTGGTTCCGGTCAGGTTAAATGGAGGTTGGGTCAGGTTTATTAATATGTAGGGTCTCTTTTTAGATATGGAAGCTGATATGGAGTTTTGTTAGCCAATAAAGGTATAAGTGGTCCCGATACTTAGACGACAAGGACATAATTGATACTAAATTTTAACAAAGGATATAATTGACTTATTTCAGATTGTTTAAGGATAAAATTGAACCTTTTTCCTACAATGTCTTCTGGGCTTTGAGGAATTGTGGTTTCATGATAGGATCTCTTGTGGTGAGTGTTGGGTTAAAGATCATAGTGTACTGGCAATGAGAAGTGTTAACTTGAAAGCAAGTCGAGAGGAACTCGAAGAAATAGATCAAATTAGTAGTGTTTTAGATCGGTACGGTAATATGCATGATAAGTTCTTTTTGGTTCTCTTAGTGTGGCGTGTTTCTACCGATGTTTTGTGGAAATACTCTTGGGCTTGATGACCTGCATGACTTTGTTGAGTTAGAGGAATCAAGTTTCGATGGTTTTGTTATATGCAAATGGATTTCATAGAGTTCTCGATGATTTCTACCATGGCTTGGGACGGATGTCCTCTACAGGCATGGGGGACTTTGTTTCGCGTTTTGATTTTCTTCTTGATGATATCTAGTGGAACGTTTCTGGCTGAAGGAGTATGTATTTTGCTTGTGACTCAGAGTTGTTAATGGAATTCGCGTGCTTTCATATAATGGTATGTTGGAGGCGGCACGTCGTGTGGGATTGAGATTTACATGTGCAAATTTATGGTTCAACTTCAAAAGGAAAGTCATGAGATCTAGACAACATGGTTAGTTTCAGATATTTAGAAGAATGTTGGCACTATCTAGTATCAATAAGTAGAGTGCGCATTTATTTAAGCAGCTTGTGTTTTGACGTGCAGATACTTTATTAGTATTGTGATACTCGTGAGATCATTGAGGGATGTGTAGTCATTCGAGTGGTGGAGTTGGACTCGAATATGGTGATTCATGTATTCTAGGGATTTGGAGACTAGGAGGGTTCTGAGAGGCAGATCGTTTCTTGGTTACAGACTGTAAATGTATAGCCAAAGTTAGATAGCTAATAATATGTGTTACGATTAGGTTATTGTGGACTTTTGAATGGTTATTTACCTATTTTTGGATGGACGGAGTTGATTTGGAGACCCATTATTAGGCTTAATAAGTATGTGTATTATACACAGGGTCAGATTTGTCTACTCAGCACGACTATTGTGAAGGATGTGTCATCGGTTAAAGTTGATATTATTTGTGTCTGCTGGGTTCCATGTATTGCTCTTTGATACTGCAATGGACTATGGGACTATTGACTATTCACACACATGATGCGTTCTGATTAGGTTTTATTGCGAACTTCGAGCGAGGTGGTTCTAGGGGTGTTGAATGGGTGAATGCGCCTTGGTTATGGTATTCCAGTTTGTGGTATATTGTGTTATTCATTCCTCCATGATTATGGTCATGCACTTCGTGTATTTATTGATGATTTGCGTATGATTGTTGATTTTGAGCATTATGGCTCAAGGAATTTTATGTGGATCGCTGTTTGGATTAGGGCATGCACTACGGTGAAGTTATGCTGGGATATGATCCCTTGTGTTGATTTTGTGTGTTTGTGTTCTCCTTTATGCGATGGATTCATAGCCTTGCGCTTGTGGTGGTAGCTGTTGAGCTTATTTGACGGTTATCTTATTCTCTTTCCATTGTTGGGTACATTTGAGTCATCAATTATTGATGCACGGGTTGCACGATTTGTGGCTTTAGCTGGTATTGGTGTGTCATGTTAGTAAAGCAGCTTGTATTTTTCGGGGTGAGGTTATTGGACTTGGAACGAGTGCTATCGGACTTGATTGCGGTGTGTTTGGAAGAATAATGTAATTAGTCAACTCAGAATTTGCAATGGCACATATCAGGCGTGAGAGCTCCACAACTAGTTTATCTGATGAATGGTTATAAGTTACTGTGTTCTTCATTCATCATTAGCAGTGTACGAAGGTTTAAAATAATGTTTTATTCGATATTGTAACGATCCGGCCAGTCGTTCGGAGAGTTTAGCCCGTCTCCCCCATTTTTGTTTCATTCTTTTATGGTTCAGATCCTTTATGTTGCGTTGGGCTGATTGGTTCGGGTTCAAAGTGGTTGTGGAGAGAAATGAGACACTTAGCCTCTTAAGTTGGTGATTTAGTTGGAAAAGTCAACCGGAAGTTGACTTATAGGTAAATGATCTCGGAATGTGGTTTTTGTGGCCGGGATAGCTTCATTAGGTGATTTCGGACTTAGGAGTGTGTTTAGAACGTTATTCGGAGGTTTGGAGTACGATTAGGCTTGAATTGGCGAAATTGGATTTTTGGCGATTTTCGGTCAGCAATGGAAAATTAGCTATCGAGGTCAGAATGGAATTCCGAAAGTTGGAACACGTTCGTAGTGTCATCTGGGATGTGTGTGCAAATTTTTAGGTCATTCGGACGTTGTTTGGGTGGTTTCGACATCGTTAGCGAATTTCGGAAGTTTAGAAATCCTTAGGCTTGAATTTTGGATTTAATTTGGTGTTTTGATGTTATTTTGAGTGTTCCGAGGGTTCGACTAAGTTGGAATATTGATATATGACTTGTTGGTACTTTTGGTTGAGGTCCCGAGGGCCTCGGGATGTTTTTTGGATGGCTAACGGAAGCTAAAAGTTGGAAAAATGCAGCAAATTGACTGCTGGTGCAGGCCTTCTGGTGTGGCCGCACCTGCGGACGGGGAGCGGCTGTTGCGGACGACCATGCGCAGGTGCGGAAGTTGGCTCGCACCTGCATGCCTGCAGGTGCGTGTAGAAGGCCGTAGATGCGGAATTTGGTTTTTAAGTGAATTTTCGCACCTGCGAGGGATTTTACGCGGGTCCGGCACCGCAGGTGCGTATCTTGGGGTCGCAGGTGCGAGAGTGCTGGGCAGAACCTATATAAGGTTGCCTTCACGAATTTGCACTCATTTATTCACCATTTTTTACGGAATTTGGAACTTAGAGCTGGGATTTATTGGGGGAATAAAGTGTATCCAGTGATGTAAGATACTTGGACCTTGTATCTTGTGTTTATGGCAATTATTCCATTGTTTAATCATGTTTTAGTGGAAAAAATTGGAGATTTGGGGCTTGAAATTGGAGAGTATAAATTGGGGATTTGAGGGGCCATTTGAGGTCATTTTGATGTATTTGGTATGTATGAACTCGGGAAGTGTAAGGATTCTAGTTTCGCAATTTATATTAGAATCCGAGACATGGGCCCGGGGGTCGGGTTTGGCCAATTTCGGGATTTTGATGTAATTTGTTTATTTTCGAGTGGGCTTTGTTCCTTTAGCATATATTGATGATAATAAAATGGTTTTGGTTAGATTCAGAGCTATTGGAGGCCGAGTCAAGAGGCAAAAGGCATTGCGGATTAGGATTTTGGTCGGTCTGAGGTAAGTAACAATTGTAAATCTAGACCTGAGGGAATGTAACCCCGATATTTCGTATTGTTTTAATAAATGAGGTAACGCACATGCTAGGTGATGGGCATGTGGGCATGCACCAGTAGGGATTGTGACTTGGTCCGTCCCGTAGCGACTATTAAGCCGCGTATTTGATTTGAAATCATATGATATTTTGTATTTTAGAGATTTATACTATATTTTGGGTTGTACGCCATGTTTGGGGCCTTGTGCCGACCTGTTTGGACCCTCAGGGGTGTTTTACTACTATTCTCACACTGTTTTGATAGAAAAATATAATCCCAGTCATGATTTATACTTGTTCACTGTTCATTCCTGTTTATCACTCTATTTTCAAACAAATGAAAGATATTTTTGTGCTGAATTCCCGTGATTTGTGATGAGTTGCCCGAGTGGCTTGTGAGGCCGAGATCCGTATTGTCAGGATAGTGATGGATCAGGCTGCACACCGCAGCATTATATATATAGATATATATGGATCGGACTACACGCTGCAGCGATATATATGGATCGGGCTGCACACCGCAGCGACATAATGGATCGGCTGCATGCCGCAGCGATATAGCGCTTGGGCTGTAGGAGCCCCTCCGGAGTCTTTACACTCGTAGTGAGCGTAATCGACTATTTATGGATCGGGCTGCACGTCGCAGCGATTATTATATGGTACCTATTGAGCGTGAGTACTGAGTGTGAGTGCGGATTGATGAGAATTGATTCACGGGTGACTGAGAGGCTTACCCGAGAGGCTTAATTGTGAGTGATACTGTGCCCGAGAGGCTTATTTGTTATGAAACTAGTGTTTTCACTCTTCTTTATATTTTAGCCTCTAAATGATAAATGTTGAACCAATTTTTTATATGAGATTTTGAAAGGGAAAACTTGAGTTTTTATGAAACTTTCAGAACGTAGATTCCTGACTTGATTTATTGACTTCCACTGATATTTATTATATGAATTTATATGATTTTAAAAGCTCATCACTGCACTCAAGTCTTTATTTATATTTGTTACTTAATGAGTTGGCGTACTCACGTTACTTCTTGCACCTTGTGTGCAGATTCAGGTGCCTGGATCGAGTTAGATTTGATTCATTCTCAGTGGAGCATTTATCGGAGACTGTGAGGTAGCTGCACGACATTCGCAGCCCCACCCTTCTCCTTCTTATTTTTTCATTATTTACATTTCCTAGACTTGTATTAAGAAAATCGTGTCAGATTCGGTGTTCCATTTAGTTGCTCATGACTGTTGACTCCGGGTTTTGGGATATTGTTTAGATGTTTTCCCTTGATTATCCGTACTTTTGAAATATTAAAAGTGGAAGTTTTATGATAAATCGCGTTATTCAATTAATGAAAAGTTCCTTATATTATGCATAGTAAATTGGCTAGCCTAGTACCACAATAGGCGCCGCCATTGCCAGTTTAGATTTGGGGTCGTGACAAGTTGGTATCAGAGCCTAGGTTACATAGGACTCACCGGTCATGAGCATGTTTAGTAGAGTCTCGCTGATCAGTACGGAGATATCTGTACTTATCTTCGAGAGGCTGCAGAACCCTTAGGAAAAATCTCGCATTTCTTGAATTCTTGTCGTGCGAATCTATTGATTCTGGAAACTAAAATTCTATTATTTGATTCTCTCACAGATGGTGAGGACACCAGACAGAGCGATCAGCCACCAGTGGGACCCATGAGGGGTTATGGCCGCGGTCGAGGCCGTGGTAGGGGTAGAGGTGCAAACCGCGCAGCTGCCGGGGCGGTACCCATAGACCCGCCTATTGTTCTAGATCAGGTCCCAGCCACAGATGTTCCAGTGGGACCAGCTCAGGCACCAGCTGTGCCTATTTTTATTCTGGGTCTTCAAGAGACATTGGCCCAGATTCTGATCGCATGCACCAGTCCTGCTCAGGTGATCACTATTTCTACTTTATCCGCTACTTCTCAAGTCGGGGGAGGCACTTAGACTCCAGCTGCCCGTACATCTGAGTAGGTTATTCAGGGACTCCATACACCGGAGGCAGTTCCAGCCCAACCGGTTGCACCAGCCCAGGATTTTTTGATTCCAGCTATAGCTGACGACGAGCAGCGCAGGTTGGAGAGATTTGGTAGACTTCGGCCTCCGACTTTCGGTGGTGCTGAGGGAGAGGATGCCCAGGGTTTCTTAGACAAGTGTCAGAGTATGCTTCGTACGACAGGGATATTGGAGACCAGGGGGTCTCATTTACTACATTTCAGCTCTCAGGAGCTGCATTTACATGGTGGGAGGCTTATGAGAGGCGTAGGCCCGTTGGTGCAGCGACCCTTACTTGACATCAGTTTTCCACTCTCTTCTTAGAGAAATATGTTCCACAGTCCCGTAGAGAGGATATGTGCATGCAGTTTGAGTAGCTGCGTCAGGGTGATATGACAGTGTCGCAGTACGAAATAAGGTTTTTATAGCTTGACCGTCATGCTATTTGGTTGGTCCCTAAAGAGAGAGATATGATCAGGAGATTCATGGATGGCCTCGCATATTAGCTTCGTATCCTTAGGACCAGAGAGAGGGTATTGGGTGCTACTTTTGAGCAGGTTATGGATACTACCCGAGAGATTGATTCGGTTCGTTTCCAGGAGCGAGATGAGAGGGAGGCCAAGAGGCCTCGAGGATCTGGTAGTTTTGGTGGTGTTCCTTCGGGGGGACAGTTCCAGCACGACAGGGGTCGTCCATTCAGGCAGGCTCAGTCGGGCCGCTCAGGTTATCGTGGTGGATCCGCTGGTCGTGTTCCTCACAGTTCTCATCAGGGGCACCCATCATTCAGTGCTCTTCTAGCCCAGAGTTCATCTCGAGCACCATCGGTTCAGGACTCATCTATGCCTGATTCTTCCATAGATTATCCTGGTGCTAGGGGTTCCCTTTAGTCCCCGTCTCCAACACCGGGGAGTTATTATGAGTGTGGAGAGTTTGGTCATATGAGGAGATAGTTTCCTCGTTTTCTTGGGGGTCCATCTCACCAGAGGAGTCAGCCCTCGACTTCAGCTCCAGTTACTTCACCACCCGCGCAAACAGCGAGGGGTGGGGGTCAGGCAACTAGAGGCCGCCCCTGAGGGGGAGGTCGATCCTGTGGACGTCAGGCTTGTTTTTATGCACTTCCAGCCAGACCAGATGCTATGGACTCAGATGCAGTGATTACAAGTATTGTTTTAGTCTGTCACCAAGATGCTTCGGTCTTATTTGATCCTGGTTCCACTTATTCCTATGTTTCATCATATTTTTCCCACTTTCTGGATATGCCCCGCGAGTCCTTAGTCACATCTGTTCATGTGTCGATTTCGGTGGGCGATACTATTGTTGTGGACCGAGTGTATTAGTCATGTATGATATCTATTGGAGGTCTGGAGACCCGAGTAGATCCGCTATTGCTTAGAATGGTTGGCTTTGATGTCATATTAGGCATGGATTGGCTATATCTGTGTCACACTGTTGTAGATTGTCACGTTAAGACCGTGACCTTAGCGATGTCGGGATGTCCGATAGTCGAGTGGATAGGTTCTATTGATTATGTGCTTAGTAGGGTTATTTCATACCTGAAGGCTCAACGTATGGTAGAGAAAGTATGTATGTCTTATTTGGATTTTGTGAGGGATGTCAGTGCTGAGACTCCTACTGTCAATTCTGTTTTTGTAGTCTGTGGTTATCCAGACGTGTTTCCTACAGATCTGCCGGGCATGCCGCCCGACAGGGATATTGATTTTGCCATTGAGATGTTGTGGGCACTCAGCCTATTTCTATTCCACCGTATCATATGGCACCAGCGGAGTTGAAGGAATTGAAAGAGCAGCTTCAGGAACTCCTAGAAAAGGGGTTTATCCGGCCTAGTGTGTCACCCTGGGGTGCACCAGTGTTGTTTGTGAAGAAGAAAGATGGTTCCATGAGAATCTGTATTGACTACAGGCAGCTGAACAAGGTTATAATCAAGAATAAGTATCCATTGCCTCGCATTGATGATTTGTTTGACCAGCTTCAGGGAGCTAGGGTGTTCTCTAAGATTGATTTGAGATCCGGGTACCATCAGCAGAAGATTCAAGATTCAGATGTTTCCAAAACGGCTTTTAGGACTCGTTATGGCCACTATGAGTTTTTGGTGATGTTTTTTGGGCTAACCAATGCCCCAGCAACGTTCATGCATCTGATGAACAACGTATTTCAGCCATATTTGGATTCCTTTGTTATTGTGTTCATTGATGACATCCTGGTGTATTCTCGTAGCTAGGAGGAGCATGCTCGACATTTGAGGGTTGTATTGTAGAGATTGAGGGAGGAGAAACTCTATGAAAAGTTCTCCAAGTGTGAGTTTTGGTTTGGCTTAGTAGCTTTATTGGGACACGTGGTGTCTAGCGAGGGTATTCAGGTTGATCCGAAGAAGATAGAGGCGGTGCAGAGTTGGCCAAGACCGTCCTCAGCTACAGAGATTAGGAGCTTCCTTAGTTTGGCGGGATATTACTATCGCTTTGTGGAGGGGTTTTCTTCTATTGCTTCACCCTTGACTAAATTGACTCAGAAGGGTGCTCTGTTCAGGTGGTCAGACGAGTGTGAGGAGAGCTTCTAGAAGATCAAGACGGCTTTGACCTCAGCTCTAGTGTTAGTATTGCCATCAACTTCAGGTTCTTATACCGTGTATTGTGATGCCTCGAGGATACGCATTGGTTGTGTTTTGATGCAGGAGGGTAGGCTGATTGCTTACGCCTCGCGCCAGTTGAAGACTCATAAGAAGAATTATCTGGTTCATGATCTCGAGTTAGCAGCCATTGTTCACACCTTGAAGATTTGGCATCATTATTTGTATGGGATTCATTGTGAGGTTTTTACCGATCACCGTAGCCTGCAACATTTGTTTAAACAGAAGGATATGAATTTGCGTCAGAGGATATGGTTGGAGCTTCTCAAGGACGATGATATCATTATTCTATACCACCCGGGGAAGGCCAATGTAGTGGCCGATGCCTTGAGTCGTAGAGCAGAGAGTTTGGGGAGTCTAGCATATCTTCCAGCAATAGAGAGACCTTTAGCACTTGATGTTCAGGCCTTAGCGGGCCAGTTTGTGAGATCGGATCTATCGGAACCCCGCCGAGTATTGGCTTGTGTAGCCTCCAAGTCTTCTCTTTATGATCGTATCAGAGAGTGCTAATATGATGATCCACACTTGCTCATTCTTCAGGGTAGAGTCCGGCGAGGTGATGCCAAGTCGAATGTGTGTACCTAATGTAGATGGTCTTCGGGAGTTGATTCTTGAGGAGGCCCAAAGCTCGCGGTATTCCATCCATCCGGGTGTCGCGAAGATGTATCAGGATCTGAGGCAGCATGATTGGTGGAGGTGGATGAAAAAGGATATTTTTGGATTTGTAGCTTAGTGTCTCAACTGCTAGCAAGTCAAGTATGAGCACCAGAGACCCGGTGGATTGCATCAGAGGTTGGTTATTCCTGAGTTGAAGTGGGAGCGGATTACCATGGACTTTGTAGTCGGGCTCCCACGGGTTTCGAGGAGGTTCGATGCTATACGGGTTATTGTGGACCGGCTGACCAAGTCTGCTCACTTCATTCCTGTTGGTACTACTTATTCTTCGGAGCGGCTAGCTGAGATTTATATCAGGAAGATTGTTCGGCTACATGGTGTTCCAGTTTCCATCATCTCCGACAGAGGTACTCAGTTCACATCGCAGTTTTGGAGGTCCGTGCAGAGAGAGTTGGGTACTCAGGTTGAGTTGAGCACGGCTTTTCATCCTCAGACGGACAGGCAGTCCGAGCACACTATTCAGATACTAGAGGACATGTTGCGCGCTTGTGTTATTGACTTTAGGGGTTCATGGGACAAGTTTCTATCACTCGCGGAGTTTGCATATAATAATAGTTATCAGTCGAGTATTCAGATGACTCCATATGAGGTTTTGTATGGGAGGAGGTGTAGATCTCCGGTTGGTTGGTTTGAGCCAGGTGAGGCCAGGCTCTTGGGTACGAATTTGATACAGGATGATTTAGATAAGGTGAAGTTGATTCAGGAGCGGCTTCGCACAGCGCAGTCGAGGCAGAAGAGTTATGCAGACCGAAAGGTCCAGGATGTATCTTTCATGGCTAAGGAGAAGGTCCTGCTGAAGGTGTCACCCATGAAGGGTGTTATGCGGTTTGGGAAGAGGGGAAAGTTGAGTCCCCGGTTCATTGGGCCTTTTGAGGTGCTTCAGAGGGTTGGAGATGTGGCTTATACACTTGCCATTCCACCTAGCTTGTCGAGCGTGCATCTGGTATTTTATGTTTCCATGCTTCAGAAGTATATTGGTGACCCGTCTCATGTTTTGGACTTTAGTTCGGTTCAGCTAGAGGGTGATATGTCTTATGAGGTGGAGTTAGTAGCTATTTTGGGTCTTCAGGTCAGAAGGTTGAGGTCTAAGGATATAGCTGTAGTGAAAGTGTAGTGGAGAGGGCAGCCGGTGGAGGAGGCCACCTGGGAGACTGAGCAGGAGATACAGAGCAAATATCCCCACCTATTTGAGACTCTAGGTATGTTTCTAGACTCGTTCGAGGGCGAACATTTTCTTAAGACGGGGCGGATGTAACGACCTGGCCGATCGTTTCGAGTTTAGCCAGTCTACCCTATTTCTGTTTCATTCTTGTATGGTTCATCTCTTTTATGTTGCGTTGGGTTGATTCGTTCGGGTTCAGAGTGGTTGCGGAGAGAAATGAGACACTTAGTCTCTTAAGTTGGTGATTTAGTTGGAAAAGTCAACCGAAAGTTGACTTATAGGTAAATGATCTCGGAATGTGGTTTTTGCGGCTCTGAAAGCTTCATTAGGTGATTTGGGACTTAGAAGTGTGTTCAAAATATTATTCGGAGGTCCAGAGTAGGATTAGGCTTGAATTGGCGAAATTGGATTTTTGATGATTTCGGTCGACAGTGAAAAATTAGCTATCAGGGTCGGAATGGAATTCCGAAAGTTGGAACAGGTTCGTAGGTTCATTTGGGATGTGTGTGCATATTTTCAGGTCATTCGGACGTGGTTTGGGTGGTTTCGACATCGTTAGTGAATTTCGAAAGTTTAGAAATTCTTAGGCTTGAATTTTTGATTTAATTTGGTGTTTTGATGTTATTTTGAGTGTTCCGAGGGTTCGAATAAGTTGGAATATTGATATATGATTTTTTGGTACTTTTGGTTGAGGTCCTGAGGGCCTCGGGATGATTTTTTGACGGCTAACGGAAGCTAAAAGTTGGAAGAATGTAGCAAATTGGCTGCTGGTGCAGGCCTTCTGGTGTGGCCGCAGGTGCGGACGGGGAGCCGCAGGTGCGGACGTAGAATTAGGGACCCTGGCCTGGGAGCGTAGGCGCGAAGGTTGGCTCGCACCTGCGGGCCCGTAGGTGCGTGTAGAAGGCCGCATATGTGAAATTATGGTTTTTAAGTGAATGCGAGGGATTTTTCGCAGGTGCGGTGCCCCAGGTGCGTATCCTGGGGTCGCAGGTGCGAGAGTGCTGGGCAGAACCTATATAAGGGGGAATTAAGTGTATTCAGTGAGGTAAGCTACTTGGACCTTGTATCTTGTGTTTATGGCAATTATTCCATTTAATCATGTTTTGGTCGAAAAAATTGGAGATTTGGGGCTTGAAATTTGAGAGTATAAATTGGGGATTTGAGGGGCCTCAGGGGTATTTTACTACTATTCTCACAGTGTTTTGATAGAAAAATATAATCTCAGTCATGATTTATACTTGTTCACTGTTCATTCCTGTTTGTCACTCTGTTTTCAAAGAAATAAAAGATATTTTTGGGTTGAGTCCCTATGATTTGTGATGAGTTGCCCGAGTGGCTTGTGAGAATGATGAATGAGTGAGGCCGAGATCCGGATTGTGAGGATAGTGATGGATAGGGCTGCACGCCACAACGTTATATATATATATATATATATATATATATATATATGGATCGGGTTGCACTCCACAGCGAGATGTATGGATCGGGCTGCACGCCGCAGCGATATATTGGATCGGCCTGCACGCCGCAATGATATAGCGATTAGGCTGTAGCAACCCCACCGGAGTCTATACACCCCAGTGAGCGCAATTGACTATTTATGGATCGGGCTGCACGCTGCAACAGTTATTATATGGTACCTATTGAGCATGAGTATTGAGTGTGAGTGCTGATTGACGAAAGTTGAGTCACGAGTGACTGAGAGGCTTGCCCGGGAGGCTTAATTGTGAGTGATACTGTGCCCGAGAGGCTTATTTGTTATGAAACTATTGTTTTCACTCTTCTTTACATTTTAGCCTCTAAATGATAAATGTTGAACCAATGTTTTATATGAGATTTTGAAAGGGAAAACTGGAGTTTTTATGAAACTTTCGGAACGTAGATTCCTGACTTGATTTATTGATTTCCACTGATATTTATTATATGAATTTCCATGATTTTAAAATCTCGTCACTGCACTCAAGTCTCTATTTATATTTGTTACTTACTAAGTTGGCGTAGTCACGTTACTCCCTGCACCTTGTGTGCAGATTCAGGTGCCCGAACCGAGTGAGATTTGATACATTCTCAATGGAGCATTTATCGTAGACTGTGAGGAAGCTTCACGGCGTTCGCAGCCCCACCTTTTTCCTTCTTATTTTGTCGTTATTTACATTTCCTAGACTTGTTGTATTAAGGAAATCGTGTCCAATTCTGTGTTCCATTTAGTTGCTCATGATTGTTGAATCCGGGTTTTGGGATATTATTTAGATGTTTCTCCTTGATTATCCGTACTTGTGAAATATTAAAAGTGGAAGTTTTATGATAAATCGCGTTATTGAATTAATGAAAAGTTTCTTATATTATGCATAGTGAATTTGCTAGCCTAGTACCACGATAGGCGCCATCACGACCAGTTTAGATTTGGTGTCGTGACAGATATGAGGTTTATTACCAGTATCAGACTTATTATTGAGCCTCCATTGTGGTTGATAGTTATTACCACGTGTATCTGAGTGATAAAGTGTATTATGTGATTACATCTTGGGTTATGGTTATGAATTGGTACAACATGTTTAAACTTATATTGTGTGTGGATGCGAGATTCGGGTCTTGTAATGGATTTCAGATGTTAGAGATTGGATTCTAAGGCTTATGGATTAAGGTTGAAGTAATAATCTTCAGTTAAGTGGTGTTGTCAAGCTTATACGGATTGGGCTGACATGGGATCGCCCACAGGTATGTGCACGGTGAGTATACACAGTGATTTGACAGTTTTGGAACAACTCTTGGCACGTTCGAGGACGAACGTATGTGTAAGTGGGGGAGAGTATAACGATCTGACTGGTTATTTTGAGCAATTTCATTCAATTCGATGCGGGATTGATTTGAAATAATGATTCTTAAATAGGCAGCTTAAAGTTGGAATAGTTGACCAAGTTTGACTTTTTCTATTTGACCTCAGATTGGAGTTTCAATGGCTCTATTAGGTCCGAATGACGATTTTGGACTTAGGGATGTGCCAGGATTTGCATTTGGAGGCTTGTAGAAGGTTTTGGTCATAATTGGCGAAAGTTTACAATTTAAGGTTTGGAAGGTTCATAAGTTTGATCGGGATTTGAATTTGATGACATCGGGTTCAGATTGTTATGCTGTGAATTAGAATAGGTTGGCTATATGATTTGAAACTTGTGTGCAAAATTCAGGGTCATTCCGGGTTTATTTGATATGGTTCGACACGAGTTTTGGAAGTTGAAAGTTCAAAAGTTTATTACAGTTTGATTTGAGGTGCGTTTCCTGGATTTGATATTGTTATGTGTGATTTGAGGCCTCGAGTAGGTCTGTGTTATATTTTGGAACCTATTGATATGTTCAGACGGGGTCTTGAGGGTCTCGGGCGAGTAGTGTGTACTAGCTACACTTTAGAAAGGTTGCGTGTGTAATATTATTATCGCTACAGAAAGTGTGTAATGGGGATTTGGGTCATAGATTAGGTGGGTACTTGTGTATTTTGCCCTGAAGGAAACATCTCTTCAAAGTCCTTGACTTGTACTGAGCCTTCGGAGAATGATGATGCTCACTGTAGGAGGGGCAGTATCATCAGTACTTTCTTTGTTTTACGGAGAACTTTACTTCTTAGTGGAGCATCCCATGGTTAGCAGTCAGTAATAAGAGTTCTTTGAAGAAGAATTTTGAAGAAGAGTTAAATCAAGAAAGAGTTGAATGCAAAGAAGTTGAGAGCGTCTGAAAACTGTGAAGTGTAAAAGAAGAAAAAATAAGGCGTATAAGTAAAGGAATAGGCAGCTAAAATCGGGGGCATGATTACCTCGAGAACCGGCAAAAGTATTGCGAAATCATAGAGTGAGCGTGTTTGGGGCATTAAATACGGAGAGACATGCGTCTAATCAAGAATCAGAAACTTTTCAAAAGGTATCAGAAGATTTCCACCAAGAAAAGTATCTTCACCAACTTCCCGATGACACAAAGATGTGTCACCGGAAACCAGACTATCTGTATAGAGTCAAATTGATTCAAATTAAATACTGGACTAATAGAGCGACACATGGAATCGAAGACATACGAAAAGCGAGGTAAGTGGAAACCAAGACCAGAGATAGCAGTTTCGGTTGGCACCGGATAGACCCCTAAGGGAATATTGCTAATGAAGACAAACGAATGTTTGCCACCCGATGACATTCAATGAAGAATATTATTCAGTATTAAATACACAGTTCGTTATGGAGAATTTTGACATTCATAACTTGCCGTTATACATTCATCAATGGCCCACATAATTGTTATTTAAGAGGGACTTGATCCTAGCACCTTGTTCCCTAGGTGCATCTATAAATATTGATTTTAACAACCATTGTAGGAAACAAATTTTTTGACAAACTTATGATGCATATTATTCTGAAGATTAATAACACTTTATTTTCTGTCTATTGATATTCTTATTACTGTCTTCGGAAGCTATGCTCCCGGAACCAAGCTATTTGTTGTTTTATCTTGATTTGAATGCCAAGTTTTGCATTTTATTTAATTTATTTATTATTTTGGGATCAAATCGATTCGCTTATCTATAAATCGCGTTATAAATTTAATTGTACCGTTTTATAAGTACACAGCGAGGAATGAAAGTTTTTGGAATCGTAGGGTGCCTAGACCTCAAATTGTGATTGATGCAATACGACAAGATTGTAAATAGCGAGTAAAGGATTTATTGAATAAAATATCAATACGAGGAAGTGAAAGGAAGTGGCTGGAGGAACTATATAGATAGGGGTTAATGTATACTTGAGGAAACATTAGGAATATGGGCTGATTCATTGTAATAGTAAACAAAAACAAAGTGTAGAGAGAGGCTATGTTTGTAGATGAGGACTGTAGGGAGAGTAGGGCTGGTTTTTGGTTAATGGTTGTAGTGTATTATTGTGCAAGTGCTTAATAAAAGTTTAATTTCACCAAAAATCATTTACTTTTGAAAAAGAAAAACTTAAATGCACTTAGTTATATAAAAATTAGATATTAATGCAACTTATTACTCATTTTTTTCTCTATCAAACTAACTTTTCAATCATTAGTTTAATATTTTATTTCACTATCATCAATACAATGCTCAAATTTAAATTAACATGCTAAATTTTGAGGTCTCATAAGACGGGTCATGTAAATTGGACAAAGTTTATCATTTAACTTTAAGTTTTGCCCCATTCTTCGCGCACTTCAAGATGCAAAACTTTGAAAGAATGGAGAATAAACAAAAATAATTCAAGCATTCCTAAATGGCTTAAGATGACCATATTGCTGATAGAAATAGGCAAATGGTACAATATCCATGGCATAATCACAATCACAATGTCAACCACTTGAAATAGAAGGAAGCTTACGTGAGAATATTTTTGGACCTCTTAAGTAGTGGTTTGAATCAGCATGGTCAAGGAAAGGGTCGGTTCCTTCGGTGTGGTAAGGTTATTCAGGTATTCGTGGCTATACTTGCGCGCTTGGCAGTATCCGTAATTTGATTGATTTGGCAGTATCGTGAATGAGTCCCAAAAGAGTTATGGCGGTATAAACCACGACTTGAGGTTGGAGTATTCTACGGTTATGGGAATTTGGCTCCGTGATGCCATTGTTCTTCTTAAATAAGTGAAATAAAAGGTTTCTAGCCGATGAAGTGTTTCTTCTACTGGCGATTCAGGGATTATGATGAAATTCTTGTACTCTCGCGTAGTAGCATGATAAGTGCAATGGTCAGTTAGGAAATTCGAAGTTGTTTCGGATTTGACTGTCGATCGTATGCATCACATATAAGGTCATTGTGGGTCCTTGGGAGGTTATAGACCTATTTAGGGATGATTGTAATCGGTTTGAGTTCTGTTGGGAGATCCAATGTGATTGTATGATCTAAATCACATCAAATGTGTTCATTCAACATAGAATTTCTTATGGAGGAGTCTTCGGGAGTTAGAAGTTATTCCTGTCATCAACTATTCAATGTAATACTCTATTATGCCATGTGGGTTGTGAGACAACTTAGTTATCTTCACACGTGTTGTGATCTTGTGTAGCTTGTGGTGTTATATGAGCGAGATGGCTCTCGATATGCATGTCATTTATTTCACATCAGTCGTGCTTGATGTTTTGTAGCGCATAGTGCTATCTGTCTCCCCATGGATGTGTTTATGCACTCAACGTGCTGGTGGTCGGTATTAGGGCATTTCGTGGGTATGAGCATTCCGGCTCGATAGGTACTTCCTTATTGATTGAATGTGTGGATCGGGTGGCACGCTGCAATGAATATGATGTTTAGATCAGGTTGCACGCTGCATCAGTGAGATGTTGAGTATGAATCCTTATACTTATTTCGTGTCTGTTGTTTCTTACCATTGGGATAGGTTTATAATGTTTGTCTAGTTTATTTGAGTGTTATGCGGGCTGGATAGTTATGTACTCGAGATTGTTTTCCTTATTTCTCATATTCGAGTTGTAGCTTTTTGGTGCATTGGTGGCGTCATATGAGGTTTTAGACGGTGTTTGAGGTGTTTTACTACCCCCGAGCAGCTTGTATTAGGTGAGACGAGGTTATTGAACCTGAAATCAGTGTGATTGGATTTATGTAATGTGAATTAAAGAGAAAATGTCACTAATCAGTTCAGAATGAGAAAATTGTTTTTGTCAAGTGGAGAGACTCCATGAGTTATTGATCTGACAAATGGTTATGAGTTTCTATGCATCTCTTTCATTGTTGCAGTATTGCGAGGGTTGGAACATGTCTTGTATGTGTTATGAAGTATATTACAGGCATATGGTTTTTGAATTTACAGTTATTGTGGTTGGAGGAAGCTGTTATGGGCAAAGGAATTATGCGGTACATGGTGTGGTTATAGTATGGATGCATGATCCTGTTTTGGTTCAGCGTGTCGAGATCGATACGGTGTTTGTATGTTAGAATTAGACCTGAATTTTGAATGTAGGAATTTAGTTCTAAGGCTTATAGGCTAATGTCGCATGAAGGATCTTCAGTCTTGCTCTAGCGAATGTGCTCATATGGGTTGTGGTGGCACGGGTAGGTGCACAAGGTGTTGAACTCATGTAGGAAATTGGTTCTTGTCACGTTCAAGGACGAAAGTATGTTTAAGTGGGGGGAATTTAATGACCCAACTAGTTGTTTTTAGCTCTATTGCATCATTCAGCAGTTTGAGGCTTTGAGTAGCTTCACTTTATGTATTATGACCTACACGTGTGGTTGGTTTCAGTTTTGGGAAGTTCAGCGATTATTTGGAAGGAATATTCTCAATTTGGAAGCTCTAAGTTGGAAGAGTAAACCAAGGTTCTACGTTTGAGTAAACAACCTCAAAATAAGGATTTTAAGGTTCCAATAGGTTCGTAGATGATTTTGGAGTTGGGCGTATGTTCGAGTTCAGTATCGGATAGTCGGGGAGTGTTTCGGCGCTTAATGTGGAAAGTTGGAATTTTGAATGTTTGAGAATTTTCTGAGTTAGAATTGAAGTGGACTTGGTGTTATCGATGTTCATTTGGAATTTCGAGCCTTGGAATAGGTTCGTATTATGATTTGTTACTTGTAAGTAAAGTTTGGTGTCATTCCAGAATGTTTAAGTGTGATTAGGATGCGTTCGTCGAATTTTTAATATTTGAAAGTTTAAAGAATGATTTCGATCTTCGATTTGTGGGTTTGATGTTATTCGTGGCGTTTCGAGCCTTTGAATAAGTTTGGATAAGGTATTGGAACTAGTTGGCATGATTGGACGGGGTCCCGGAGGCCTCAGGTGTGCTTGGGGATGGGTTCAGACCATTTCTCTAGGTTGTGCAGTTGCTGGTTTCTAGTTTGTTTAATATGCATTGCTATCATAGAAGTAGGAACGTGATAGGTTATTCGGGCTAACCTGTTGTGGGAGAGTTGTTCTATGCGATCGCATAGTGGATCTTGTGATCGCATAAGGGGAAATTGTTGGGCAGGAAGAATGGCCTTCGCGTTCGCGTTGATTGGCTCGCGTTCGCGTGGATTTGGAGTTGTCGAGCATCGCAATCGCGGTTTGGACATCACGTACGTGAAGAAGAGATTTTCGGGGCAGGGCTGGTTGGCCTTCATGATCGCGAGGCATTTTCCGCGATCACGAAGAGGAAGGATCTTGGCAGAACATGGATTTAATTCGGGAGTTAGCTTATTTCTCTCATTTTTCACTTGGGTTGGCCGACTTACAGGAGCTCTTGAAGGGGAGATTTTCATCATCTGTTGCAAGGTAAGTTATTCCCACTTTTTGTGAGTTAAATACAAAGATTATATGTGGGCTTAAACATAAATTTTTGTGAAAATTGTAGGATTTAGGAAGAAAATCTAGAACTGATATTTTTGGACTTTGACCACGAAATTGGACATGGAATTAAAAATAAATTATATATTTGCGTTTTTAGTGTTATGGGTAATGTTTATCTTCAAAATTTTTGGAATACGGGCACGTGGGATCAAGGGTTGACTTTTCGAGCGGAGTTTAAAATTCTTATAAATTGATTAATTATGAGTGTTGTAATATATTTTTATTGGTCTGCACGTTATTTGACTAGTTTCGAATCGATGGGCATTTGTTTGAGGTGCTAGAGAGGAGTTGGAGCCCGTTATGGACCTTCAGAGCAAGGTAAGTCTCCTGTCTAACCTTGTTAGGGAGAATCTACCCGTAGGTATTCTATTTGATGTGTGCTACTTGTTGTGGGGGCCACATAAGCAGAAGGTGTCGAGAGTCCGTACGTAGCTTATATCATGGTTATGTCCAAGTAGACTTAGGTCCTTATCATGAAATATTTTGTATTTTCTAAACTCAACTTGTTAGTTTAATTACCGAAAAACTATAAATGAAATGTAATTAGAGATCATGTTAGATCGAATCTCATTACCTTGAGTGATTCGGCAAGATATCCGAATGTTGGAGAAAGTCATGATTTCTTTACGTTTTGGTTCTTGCGTTGCAAATACGTACCTCGTAATTCGATAAGTTTCTTCCTTTCCTGTGGATCCATCTGAACGCCTTGGCAGTATACATACTGTATTGGATGTGGCCGTACGACCTCGGCATAACTTTTGCATAATACTGCTAGGAGTCCGACTATTGACGAGATTCCTCTTTGATTGAGATCTGGCAATTACATTAGATGACTTATTTGTTGAGATAGCGCTTGATATCCCTTATCCGTTTGAGGTAGCCTTTGATTCTTTTATTTATTGAGGTAGTAAATGAGATTTGAGAAATTTATATTGTCATCAGGATGGAGGATTATGTTAGTCACAATTCTTGTGCAACGACCTGATCGAACGTTTTGATCATTTCACTTTGTTCAGCCGTTTGAAATATTGATTAACTTCATATGATGTATTAGGACTTGTGTGAATCGTCGGTTTTGGTTTTCAAGTGTTTCAGAATTAGTTTGGAAAAATGAATTTCATATTTAAAGCTTTAAGTTGGAAGAGTTGATCAAGTTTGACTTTTGAGTATTTGACCCCGGATCAGCATTTTAATGGTTATGTTATGTTCAGATGGTGATTTTGGACTTGGGCGTATGCCCGGATTTGCATTTGGATATTTCTAGAAGGTTTCAGCACTCATTGGCGAAAGTTGGAAATTTGAAGGTTTGAAATATTCATATGTCTGACCGGGAGTTGATTTTGATGATATCGGATTCAAATTGCGATTCCGGGAATTAGAAGAGCTTCGTTATGTCACTTGGGACTTGTGGGAAAAATTTGAGTTCATTCCTAGTTGATTTGATAAGGTTCGACACGGGTTTTGAAAGTTGAAAGTTCAAAAGTTCATTAAGTTCGATTTGAGGCGCAATTCGTGGTTTTGATGTTGTTATATGTGATATGTAGTCTTGAGTAGGTCTGTATTATGTTATGGGACTTGTTGGTATTTTTTTGAACGGGGTCCCGAGGGGTTCGGATGAGTTTCCGACTTGGTTCAGATCTTTTCGAATGGTTTTGCATTGCTGGTTTCTATTGTTAGCTGTTACTTTTTGTGTTCTAGACGATCGAGAAGGTCTAGCCGCGATCGCGAAAGGTGTTTTGATCTGTTGTGAATTTATTCTTCACATTCGCGTGAGGATGAACACGTTCGCATAGAGTTGGAGACTTTCTTCATCGCGTTTGCATCTGCTTATATGCGTTCCCATAGAGATTGGGGTGAGCTGGGCAGGATGATGGTTTACTCTTCGTGTTTGCGACGTTGTTCCTGTGATCGTGGTGTTCTAGGAACCTCTTGTATCGCATTTGTGAGGCTTTTGATGCGATCACGTAGAGTATTTTAGTGGTACAATGCATTTTCTTCCTCGCGATCGTGATGGTATTCTTGCGATCGCGATTCATTGATTCGTCTAGTGATTATAAGTACTCCATTTTCGGGGGTTTCAGCCATTTTACATATTTATCGCTATGGACCTCGGATTGAGATGATTTTTTAGGCGATTTTCACCACATGGATTGGGGTAAGTGTTCTCTACTCGGTTTTGATTATATTTCATGAACTTATCTTCGATTTCGGCATTTGGATTATAAAATTCAAAGAGAAATTTGGGGGTTTTGGCCTAAGGTTTCATAATATGAATTTTTCAGTTTTGAACATCAAATTGGAGTCGGATTTGAGTGAAACTAGTATGGTTGGACTCGTAATTGAATGAGTTTTTGGATTTTGTGAGTTTTTTAGGTTCCGAGGTATGGGCCCGGGTTTGACTTTTTGGTTGACTTTGTGATTTTGATTAAAGATTCGACATTTGGGTTTGTTTTCTTTGGCATTATTTGATGTTCTTGAGTTTTTTTGGCTAGTTTTGGGCCATCCAGAGTACGGTACGCGTGGGATTTCATATTTAGAGTATTGTTTGGCTTGCTCGGTATTTGATTTGGCTTGTTCGAGGTAAGTAACACTTCTAAACTTGGTGCTGAGGGTATGAATCCCTGAATAGGCGTGTGATGTGTCAGTTTTGAGGTGACGCACATGCTAGGTGACAGACGTGTGAGCGTGCACCGTTGAATTATGACTCGGTTATGTAGTTGTCTATCTAGTTTCATACCATGAAATTCCTACGTGTTAGAGAAATTGAGTCGTGATCCATGTTAGAAAAGCATGTTTATGACATATACTTATTCTGTTGGGACCCACTGAGGTCATTTATGTTGTTGAGTTATTTGTTTAAATTGCAATTACATACTCAGTCATATTCATTCATTTTCATATCATATCTCAGTCTTTGTTATCATTCGTTGTCACATCATATTATCATTGTTTGGGCTGATTGGCATGAGATTTGTGAGCCCGAGAGACTGGAGTGATTGATGACTAAGTGAAGTCAAGAGCCTAATTATGAGTGATATTTATGGGATCGGGCTGCACACCGCACCAGGCTTTATTGATTCGTGATAGGATCGGGATGCACACCATAACATGCCATGATTGGCTTATATTACCACTTGGGAAAGATCCGCCCCTCCGGAATCTGACATACCAGTAGTGAGCGCAGGTACCTACTGAGTGCGAGTGCCGAGTGATTGAGAGTCTTGAGTGATTGGGAGGTGCTGAGTGATTGAGCGTGCTGAGTGAAGTTGAATGCTCCGAGAGCATGAGCACATGAGTTTACCGTTGTGGTGCATTAAATTTGACATGCATACGTGGCATGCAGGCATAGAGATGAATTTCCTCATGATGTACGGTATTATGACATTCATGACTTCACATGCACATTGACATGTAGGAATAAAGATGTACTTTCCTCATGTTATCTGATAATGAAACATCTTATCTATTGTTGAAAGTTTTTGGAAAAAATCATAGTTTTCTGATATAACTCATATTTTTGTGGTTTCGGTGAAAGATTTGGGTTCTTACTATTATATCGGAGAAGCACGCCTATTTTCCGTAACTGTGAACGAGTTAAGCATCATATCTTGGAGTATTACTTGTACTGTCTTCATTACATTGTTACGAGTTGTTCTTGGCTGTTGGTGTTGGACTATGACCGTTGTCCAAGCTCGCCACTGATTTCAACCTAAGGTTAAGTTTTTTATTTACTGAGTACATGAGGTCGGTTGTACTCTTAATACACTTCTACACCTTGCGTGTAGATTTTGAAGTTGATGTTGCTATGTATGGCGCTAGCTGACATTAAGGATGTACTTGTGTTCCAGTTGTAGCTGCCTCTTGTTCATGGTAGCTTTAGATTTATAAAAATCTATTTATGTATATTTCAAATAGATGATGTATTTCATTTATACCAGTTTTGTAAACTATAAATCTTAAAAGCTCATGATTTGTACTACCAACCCTTGGGATTTTTGTATAAAAGTTCAATTATTTTCTCAGTTAATCTAGTTTTTATTGGATTATTGCTATTTGGCTTACCTAGCGGGTTGGTTTAGATGCCATCACGACTAGTTGGATTTTGGGTCGTGACAAATTGGTATTAGAGCTCAAGGTTTTATGTGAGTCATGAGCAAGTGTCTTGTAGAGTCTTGCGGATCGGTATGATGACGTCTATACCTATCTTCGAGAGGCTACAAGGCATCTATGATAAACATCCTATCTTTATTTCTTTACGGTGTGACATTGATTCACCTTAAAGCGTATCTTTTTGAATCCCTTCCACTCACTCCTATGCGTATGTGAGCACTCAATATTAGTGGTGTATCAGCGGCTTGTGATTCTATGGATGAGGTGCGAGATGTGTTTTCTATTATTTCGTGATAGGCCAGTCTGGAGGACTTGAGGCAAGGATTAGACCGTAGCTTGGGCTTGGTAGTTTTAGTGGTGTGAGCATGTGCTTTGGGACTTATATGTCCGGTAGTATCCCTAGGAGCGGGATTTTTGGCTCAGTGAGTGGTTGGTTGATTACATGATGAGTATGATGCCATTGCGAGATGTGTTCAGAAGGCTTGAATGTGACGGGAAGAGTTTGCTTGAGATGTGAAAAAGGACTATTAGATGCTCGATTTCTGTGGATGTGTCATACAACCTTGAGCTATGAAGGTCTTTGAGAGATTCTTTCGTGTTATTTCATTTGTGGAACGAAGTAGATTTTTCATATCTTGTTGTCGAGTTCGGACTCAGGAAGATTAAGTGATTGCATAGTAGTTGTGGGTGTGAAAGGGTATAGAGAGATGTCACTTTGAGACTAAGCAGGTGGATTGTCACCTGCGGGGTAATCTATGGATGTGTGATCCTTTTGATGTTATGTGGAGGTTTTCTTTTCTACCAGTGGGTTATGTTGATACCCAATTTTTTTCTCTTATTTTTTAATATATATATATACTTTCAAAATAGAACATATGCATCATAATTTTGATTTATAAGCACACAAGCATTTTTTGTAATTTTTTTCATAATTTTTAAAGGCTTTAAATCAATTTATTTATGCATTTTATTATATAAATATTCAATAAGTATCCTCTAAATTATTTTATGATGATTTAATCATCTAAACTTATCGTTTGTATCAATATGAGGTTAAATTTTTTTTTTTTGTGCATTTCTTATAACTACATTTGCATTTTTAGGCTAAATTGCACATTTTACAATAATAGCCCATATGCATGTATAATTATATTATTTATAAATAAAATGACTTTTTATATTTTTATAATATTAAGTACTTGTTTTTAATCATTTTCATACACCAATTATATTTTTGTTATTTATTTATTATTTTTTATAAATTATTATTTGTTAAAATTGAGTATTTAAAATCTGGCCCTAATTTCATAACTAATTTCGGACCAAAACTACCAACCCCAGCCCAATTACACCATGCACTAGCCCAATTACTCAAGCCCAAAAAAAATCCCCTTATAACCCAACCGGTAACCCATTTACACGACCCGCTCAGCTCCCTCCTATCATCTTGGCCGTTAATCTCAAGAGATCAACGACCCCTAACAAACTAACCCCTTTTAACTATCCCATTTTATCCCAAAACCCTAACCCATTTTCTCCTTCACCCGTAGCTCTTGAACTCTCTCAAACTCCCCTTCTCTCTTTGTCAAACCCTAGCCGCCGTAACCCCTAATCCTGTCTGATTGTGGCTCAAACATGGAATCAATTCATGATCTACTTACCTATTTTGTAATATTTTATCATTATATGCATGTTTTTGGAATTACTTAGTTCTTGCCCTATTTTTGGCAAGAACTACCTCTCAACAATGGGCCGTTCACTTTGATTCTATGAAGATCTGGACGATCTCCCGTCTCTATATATGTTATATTGAAAGGTCCTTGTATTTTTGGTTCCGATTCAAGGCGTCAGTCTCAACTAGGATTTGAGATTTTCCCTTATTCCTTACTGATTTTTGATTGATACTCTTCCCTTTCTTGTGTTTTGATTGATATTTTCCTTGTTTCTGTTTAACCCACCGTGTTTCCCTTATTATTACTTTATTTTGCCCTAAATATGACTCTTATTAATATTTGTATGATATTTTCCTTATTCTCTATTGTATCCCCTTATTTTATGTGTTACTTGCATGATTATGTTCTCTCATTCTCTGTTAATTTACTTAATTCCCTTATTTTATGTATTATTTGCCCTAAAAAATCGATTCTAATTGATTCTATGTTTAATATTTACCGTGTTTCCTATTTTATGTATGAAATATGCAAACATATAAACCCCTCTCATAAAACCTCTCAAGGGGGGATTGGAACCTTTGAATCCTTACTTTGTTCTCACTACTGCTTTCTCTTACTCACTCACTGGCCCACTCAAACGCTATCTAAATTATTAGATAACCTCCTACAGTGCAAGCACTTCTCGGAGCCCATTATCGAGGCTCTTGTGAACTCTGAAGCATCGGGGATTTGGGTTCTTTGCTACTACACTCTGCACTCTTTTAATTTTGCTACTGGTTAGTGTTTAAACCTTCATAATGTTTAATTTCCTTCCTTCTTTTTGCACATGTATCTGAACTTTGGTTCAATTGTGATGGTGTTCATCTTTGATATCATTCTGTGTTAATTGATGCTTGAGAATAGTCTATTGTTCAAGTCATGCTTCATCATAATATGCACCCTGTGATCTCTTTTCTCCTAGGATTAGTTCTATACCGATTTAGCATCTTAACATGTTAATTTGGACTTCAATATTGTGGTAGTGTGTTGTCTTGCATATATGCTTAGATAATTCCCTAGCTCTATGAGAACCCCTTGACTTGAATGAATTTTCAATGAATCCCGCGTATATGGAGTGTTTTAAGACCTGTTCCAACTCGTTTCATGTTGTCCTGGATTTCCAACTTTATTTTTTAAGACTCTTGTGATAACATGTTTCCTAGTATGTCTGGGTCTATCTGTTGTTCTCTCCTTTCTGTAGTTATCAACATGTGTATCGCTCTATTTTGTTCAAGTGTTTATTAATGTGGCATTAGGTTAGACTAAGTTTGATTTAGATCCTCATATGTAGTGCAACCTATGTATGCTTGAAAACGTGTCTCTTCTCCTAGTTCCTACGATGTTTGTTTATGTGATACTTTGCTATGTGCACCTTGCTTAACCTACTGGCTTGCTTGACTATTTGTGTTGTATGTTCAGTTCAGTTATCTCTATCTACCCTACCTACTTGTTACTTTGACATTCTAAATTCCTATTCTTAGCCGGCTGAAAGACAAGGCTCTCTAAGCTCTATTGTTGGCCTCCCTATTATGAGCACTGCTCGGGTCCCAATTGAGGCCCTTGTGAACTCTCACTCACTAGGTTAGGCTCTAGTCATTCTTCAACTTCCAAAGAATGGTCCCTAATACCCTACCTCCCTATCATGTATTGTGTTGATTCCAAGTGATGCAATATTAGGTGTTGTGGCTCAGTAAAGAGGTTGAACTCCCCTATGGATCTGTGATCGTGTGGTATGCTAGGACGGAAATGTTGAAGGCCAAGTGAGGTTGGGTGTTTAGTTGTTTATTTGGGACTCCTATAGGCATGTGTATTATCATTTAACAATACTATTTTACTTGTTAATCTGGGCTTGTAATAATACTTTGTATAAACCATTGGGGTGTTAGTGAAAAGGGAATGGGTAGAATTCTATATTTGCACGCCATGGGTAGATAACATGCCTATAGGACTTGACAATGTGTTTGCTATATGTGTCGTTCGATTACATGAGCCCTATAGAAATCATGATATTAGAAGAAGCACACACATACCCCACTTGTTTACTATTCAGACACTATGTCTACTATTGCGTGGTAATAGACAACGTATCGATATGAAGTGAGAACTTTGCATGACTACTCAGTTATTCACTAGGAAGCATGCCTATAGGATGTGTAATATCTGCTTTATCAACTTAGAAACCATGCCTATAGTAAATCACACACTTCACTTAACTTGCCTAATATCTGCACATTATTCAAAAGCAGGATCGCTTGACTAAATATTTTACCTGCTCTTATGTCTTCTTCTGTCTGATTATTAGATATCATGCCAATAGGGAATGAATGCTAATAACAACCCTTTCAATCTACACCATGCTCAATAGATATCATGCCTATAGGAGCTAAATATGTATAAAATCAGCTCAAACTATACCTTTAGAAAGCAAGCCTATAAGAGCTAAATATATGAGAATCAGTCCCAATCGCTAGTCTCTAGAAATCATGCCTATAGGACATCACTACTCGCTCTTCAAACACTGTTATTAGGAAGCATAAGCAATTTTGAGCATTTCCAATAAGTTTTATTGTCCTTACTGCGCAATCACCTAGACATCGTTCCTTTAGGTTTTAATCTCTTATACCTACATTCAGTAGGCAACTTTGTAGGCTTTAGAAATTGTAGGCTTTTGCACATGAAACTGCCCGATTATAAAATCCAGAAGCACATAGAGATCTTTCCTATAGGGTTCTGCAACCTTAACCTATTAAAATTTGCAACTGTCAATGTTAATCAATTTGCGTGCATTTGTTGTCTAAGTGAGGAGGCTAACTTGAACCCTTATGTGCCTATACGTGAAAGTCCAAATTGTTTTGTATGTCGTTTAGCTTTCTCATTTTTGAGACACCTAAGTTAAGTCTGGAACCACCCGAGATAGAGGTCCAAATGCCTCCTGGACCATAGGCATAGGACAGGTAGAACACGTATAGGTACGATTTAGAATCAATTAGTGCACTTTAGGTAAACAACTTAAAGATAGTAATCGAGTAGCAGGAGATGATATTTTGTTCCCGCTGAATAATACGAGTAACTTTCCACTTCGAGGAAGTTACGAAGTATTATTTATGTTGCACGGGGTGATCCTTTAGGACCCCCTCCCCCAACCTTGGTTTTAAAGTCAATCATTCTATTTATTTGCCCAATTTTGTCTCTTCTCTTTGCTTAGACTAATTCATATAATTCGATTTAAGCCGGTACCCACTGTTGTGGACCTCGAGGAGTGCCTAACACCTTCTCCTCGAGGTAATTTGATCCCTTACTCGATCTTTGGTGACGCAACTGGTTAATCCAGAGTTATCTGTAAATAGGTACCCTAACGCACCTTAACCCGTTAGGTGGTGACTCTCTCTTTTAACGTTCTTCCTTAAAGAGTTGTCACGAGTCGAAACCCGATTTCACGAGAAAAAGGGGCGCGAAAACATGGCGATTATGCTGGGAATATATTTTAGGCTCTTACTATTGCGAACTTGGCCTATATGAATTAGTCTCTTCCGATAAGCGGGCCTCTATTATTTTTCCATTACCTGAATATTTCGCTCCCATTTTCCCTTTTATTGCTACATGCACACCCTCTTCCTTATTTCCCCTTTATGTGAACTCATATGTAACTCTTCGCTTAATTTGGTTACAATGGGTGTTTCCCTTTATTTCCTAATCATGTTCACTTGCTCCAAACCTTTAAATTTGCTATATCATGTCTCTCCCAACCCTTACCCCTTTATTTGCTTTATTAAAATTCTTTCACATCACGCGAACTAACTTCTTCCCTATTTTTTTTTTATGTCTTTATGTTTCATTTAATACTGCATTTACTGCTTTCATCATGCAAAATACTTGACAACGTGTTGTTTTATCCTTGCATAAAGCATGATCCACATCATATTCCACTCGTGCGTACTTAATACCATAGCGTTACTTGATGAGTGTCTCTCTTCCTAAATCACCCTTTTTAAATTTGGAAAGGCTTATTTGTGGTAAAACTAGTCGATCAACGGTGCAATCGACGGTTCCGTGTGTTTTCCTCTCAAGTTGTCCACTTGAGGGTACCGGTCTAGTCTCTTCTAGAAACCCCGACTCTTATTTTAACTGTGCATGCACCATGTCTAAACATAGTATGGGTTAGAACACTATCCGTGTGATAACTCTCTAAGGCAAACCTTGTCCAAAGACCATCGGGATTTCCATAATCCCAACGGGCACAATCATGATATGTGCATTATTTGGAGAAAACGCGTTGATATGCTAATCATTAATGTGTAAATAGTCGAATCCGGAGGGGGAAAGGGCTAACTTTGTCTGTTTTGTAGAAATGAGGCACGAAGTCCCCAGGTTCGGCATGGTTCGAAGTATCCCACCTTTGTTGCTAGATTGGTGGGAAATCTCTCGGCAAGCGATAAAAACCATGTGAAAATACTTCTAGGTAATTTACCTTCTTTGCTAGACATTCATCCAAACAATGTACTAATTGAGGCTGCTACTATGTTCTGGGATGAGAAGAGGGTTGTTTTCCATTTCGGTGACATAGAAATGACCCTCCTTATAGAGGAAATATGAGGCTTTGCCGGGATTCCCAGGGACATCACTGGTCTGTTGGTACTGGAAAATCGCACTTCTCGGGTTTTCTGAAAATGATGGCTTTTAGAAAGAATGATGAGTTAGTCTGCCTGAAGAAGTCTTACATACCATTTGACTTCCTTTGCGAGCATTATGGGCACAACAAGTCCTACCGCCTCTATCATGATGAGTTTTCCATCACTTCTCTGGGTTGGACTCACCGCTGGATTTTTGTGTTCATTGTCTGTTTTTGGGGATGCTGGTATTCCCAATACAAGGAGAAAGGATCCACACTCGCTTAGCTATGGTTACAAGACCCTAATGGAAGGAATCTAGGGACAGACTTACACTATTGTGCCTATGATCATAGTGGAGATATACCTAGCCTTGGACCGTTGCAAGAAAGGATATAGGCATTTTGAGAGTTACAATCTGTTGCTGCAAATATGGCTGTTGGAACATCTTCAAAGGGAAAAATACCATCAAGAATTTCCGCGGCGACCATGGAATGACCACATAGATTTTCATCATACGAAAAAATAACTTTCATCCCGGATAGGTTTGCACAACCAGGAAACGCTGTGGGTTGGTACACTTCTTTATCAATCTGACTGATAACAAGGTCCATTGGATGTTCGAGTGGTTCCACAGTAGTGAATTCATCATCAGGTCAAAGGATGTTCCTTATCTAATGCTAATCGGATTAAAGGGTATCTATCCTTATGCCCCTATTAGAGTCATGAGGCAAGTTGGGAGGAAACAAGTCATACCACGAGTCTCCAAGATGGCTCATTACAATGCACACTTCTAGGGTAATTCCATTCCATTCAAGTGCGAGGCACAACACATGTGGCATCTAAAGATCGTTGTGGAAAAGGATACTATCGAGCTAGATCGGTATCATGCTGGCCATGTGTATTTCTACCCGTCATAGTTGGTCAACGACATAGCAGGGGAAGTCAAGCCAGGGATTAATTTCAGAAATAGGGTCATAGACGACGCTGCTGAGGCACAATTCAAATACAGGAGGTTATGCAAAAGGGTTTTTGAATCTGAGGCCAGACATTTGGAACAGCACAAAGTGGACATGGAAGCAATCAATGAATGGATAGGAAACGCTACCAAATCAACAGAGAGGCTGGAGTATTTAGAGTAGGGTTTGATAGAGATTGAGGGTAAGATGAGGAAAAGGGTCTCGAATTGTCAGACACAAAAGGCAATGAAGGAGGGCATCTAGCAAGGGCATATCTGTTGTTGGATGTGCGCAACCTGGTGAATCTGATTGATGGGGCCAAGAAGGTCAAGTTTGGAGAAGGTCCCTTTGGGACCAAGTAAATTAGAATTGATATTTACGTGTTTTCTAGAGTCGTTTTAGGATTCGATTGTAATAAAGCAAATGCAACTAGTAACTCTTTATAATTATTGTCATTTTAGTAGAGATTTGGTCTATTTATCATATTAATGAAATGGCGCAATTATCGGCATTGAGTTTCTCCAAATTTATATGTCCCTAGGCCTACCTCGGGCAAAATAAGGTCCCCCAAATTAGGACGCGAACTTATAATTCCACAATACGTGTTTAAATACTGCAAATATCCTTTCAAAATTCCCTACTGATTCGTTTACCTTTTTGCTTTTCTTTGTTTTGATTATTCCATCCCCTAACGTTGGTTCGCGCATACTGGCATCATCCGCATATCATATCAGATGTAGAGGTCCTCCACCAAGTGATCCTAAGAACAAAAGAAAATCTAATATGGACGATATGAGTGCTATCAGGAAAGACAATGCTACACATGCAGAGAATGTTGAGACTTCCGATGGTTGGAGTACTCCGGCACAGAATGATTTGGTTCTACGGTTGGAGCAGAATATACTGTAGTTACAAGGGAATCTTGATTAGGTATGTAACTTGGCAAACCTTTCCCTTACCTTGAACGTTCCGGACATCAACCAACAAAACGCCCAAAACCCAGCGCCTCCTCAAAACACACAAAACTAGCACCCGCAAAATCCTCTCGCACCTCATCAATACGTTGCGCCTCCCCAAAATCCTAATCCTCCACCAGTACCAACTCCTCCACAGAACCAACACCATCTAACCCAGTACCCACAAACTTCCACCTACCATACTCCTCAAAACACACCACAGCCTACCCATGATCCCAAGAACTCAACCAATGATAACCACTACACCCAAATCCCTAGAGTCCACCAAAGTAATCCCATATATGTAAACACCTTATCTCACACTTAACAAAAAACCCCATACACACTAGAATCCACCGAGAAGGACCTGCTCATCAAGAATATAGCGGAGGAACTTAAGAAGCTCACAAGTCGAGTCCAAGGCGTCGAAGGGGGTAAAGGTATTGAGGGTCAGAACTATGAAGATTTGTGTATTCAGTCGGACGTAGAACTGCCATAGGGTTGCAAACCTCCCAAGTTCAAAATGTTTGATGGGACAGGTGATCCAAAGGTGAATCTGAGGACATATTGCGACAAGCTCGTAGGGATTGGTAAAGATGAAAGAATCCGCATGAAGTTATTTATGAGGAGCCTCACTGGAGATGCCCTATCTTGGTATATCAGCCAAAATCCAAAGAAGTGGATTAACTGGGTAAATATGACGTCAGATTTCATGGATCGATTCAGATTCAATACAGAGAATGCACCAGATGTCTTCTATATCCAGAATCTCAGAAGGAGCCAATAGATACTTTCCGCGAGTATGCTACTCGATGGAGATCAGAAGCTGCAAAAGTAAGGACGGCATTGGAAGAGGAGAAAATGAACAAATTCTTTGTCCGGGCCCAAGATCCACAATATTATGAGAGGCTAACGGTTATTGAAGATTATAAATTCTCTGACAACATCAAATTGGGAGAAAGAATAGAAGAAGGAATTAAAAGCGGGATGGTAACCAATTTTGAGGCATTACAAGCTACCAACAAGGCCTTGCAGTCAGGAGGCATATCCAAGAAGAAGGAAGTAGGGGCCGTGATGGTACCCCAAGGTCCGAAATATCCTCTCACATACCAAATACCTCCACCTACATATCATCCTTCACCTCCCAAATATCCACAACCCACCACCATTTACCATTCTTACAATACACAACCAACATATTACCACTCACCGCTAGCCCGCCAAAACTATCAAAAACCCAGACCAAATTTCGACTGCAGACTGCCCAGACAATGTACCCCTATTGCTGAGCCCATCGATCAGTTTCATGAAAGACTGAAAGATGTCGGTTATGTCACGCTTATTCTCGATGTTGCCATGGAAAATTCCTCCCAATGGGTCCATCCAAATAATACATGTGCCTACCACTCTGGCATGAAGGGTCATACTATTGATGAATGTCAAACTCTAAAAGACAAGATCTAGCCGTTAATTTATATCAAGGTTATACAAGCGAAAGAGGTTTACCCTAACATCCGCAATAATCCCCTCCCAGATCATAGGGGCGAGGGGTTAAATGTGATAGAAACTAATGAATAATGGGACACGGAAGGGTCAATTGGGCTCATTTGAGAATGGAATGATCCCAAGAAACGTAAAGCCACTCTCACTCCTATTTTGGTAAAGATACAGCCACCGGTCGAAGTTGAAGTAGACGCACCAACTCCGTTCGAAGTTGAAGTAACAACATCTGCAGTTGCGCCTGCTCCATTTGAAGTAGAATTGACCACACCATTCACTGTGACGCTAGCACCCGCACCATCCTTTAATTCCAATGTCGTACACTGGGACTACACCACAAAAGCGATAAGGAAGGGAAAAGGGAAAATGGAAGAAACTGGTGCAGCACAGGGGATGATCAGAACTGGTAGAGTTTACACACCTGAGCACCTGGGGGAAAAAAGTAAAGAAGTCGCTTCCAAACAGCCTATCATTGAAACCGGACTGGATGATCTTTGGAGAAAAGTGCAAGCAAGAGAGTACTCTGTAGTGGACCATCTGAACAAAACCCCTGCTTAGATATTTATTCTATCATTACTGCAGAATTCTTAAGCACATAGCAACGCATTGATGGAGGTATTGAACGAGGCCTACGTGCCCAACAACATTACCAATGGAGAAATGGCTAACACGGTAGGATAAGTATTGGGAAGCCATAAGATAACCTTCCACGAAGATGAACTGCCACCGGAAGGATTGAGCCACAACAGAGCACTGCATATCACGATACATTGTGAAGATACATTCATTGTCAGGGTTTTGATAGATAGAGGTTCAAGTCTCAATATTTGTCAATTGACGACCTTGGAGAGATTAGGTAAAGGCTTGCATGAGATACGAGTAGGAACTATGAATGTAAAAGAATTTTATGGATGTCAAAGGGCCACGATCGGAGAAACCAACATTTGCTTACAAATGGGCCCAACTTGGTTTGATGTCGAATTCCAAGTACTCGACATATCTGCCTCATACAATTTACTATTGGGACGACCTTGGATACACGCCGTTGGGGATGTATCATATACTCTGCACCAGGCTGTGAAGTTTGAATGGAACCATCAGGAGGTGATCATTCATGGGGACGGGAGTAACCCCATTTACATCAATCAGACTGTCCCGGTCGTGTAAAATAGAAGGAAGTTGGGTGGAGACACGTACCATCGCATTGAGAGTGTTAATGAAATTGAGAAGGACAAGTGGTGGAGTAGAAAAATAGAGATCATATTGGCATGGGCAGGATATGAACCTGGTAAAGGGCTCGAAAAGAATCTCCAGGGTATTGCCAAACCAATACAGTTAAAGCGTTACGATACGCTTTTGGACTGAGATATCAGTACACTTGGCATGAGTATCAAAATTTGTGGCCACCATGGCACGGTCCTTATTACCCTCTCGAGAAACCAATACCACATTGAGCCAATCCTTCCACCAGGCTGATATGATGTGGGGATCTAAAGAAGATGAAGCGCTAGCTGGTTTGAGGAATCTATTCTTAGAAGATGAAGACATGGACTGCAAAGTAATAGTTGAGGAGGAGGAGGAGGAGGAGAAGGAGGAAGGCCTCATCATCCAAACAGTGGGGAAGGGAGTTGACCTCAGAAACTGGAAAGCCACACCATCAAGGGCCCGCCGAATCCCGGGATAGCCTGGCTACTAGTGTCATTTATTTTTGAAAATAATCATTTTGAGCATTTTAAAACATTTTCAGTATTTTGTTCTGGAATCATTGTTTGAATCATTAAAATCATTTTTTGTTTGACATTTATCAATGGCTTAATGTTTTATTATTTATTACTATTCTCTAAATTTTTTCTATACAGCATTACTATTATTTATTACTATGCTCTAAATTTTTTCTATACATCATTACTATTTCTTATCTTGATGAACCAAAAACTGTGACATGTAATGAGACAACGCAACCTAAGGATGGTGACTCAGAAGAGATGGAAGAAGAAGATTTAATACCTGAGAAAATTGTCAGAGAAGTTGAGAATTTTGAGAATAAGCCTTAGTCCAACCTGGACGAAACTGAGATAGTCAACTTGGGAGACTCCGAAACAGTCAAAGAAACATGCATAAGCATTCACCTGTCGCCATTAAAAAAAGAAGAGTACACTCGTTTCCTGAAAGAATATGAAGACATTTTTGCATGGTTGTATGATGATATGAATGGGTTGAGCACCTCCATAGTGGCTCATAAGCTACCCACCAATCCGATGTATCCGCCGGTAAAGGAAAAGCTTAAAATTTTCAAGCCAGATATTAGTTTGAAAATCAAAGAGGAAGTCACCAAACAGATCAAAGCGAAGGTTCTCAAAGTGGTTGAATATCCGACTTGGTTGGCCAACATTGTGTCGGTTCTGAAGAAGAATGGGAAAGTCAGGGTGTGTGTCAACTATCGGGAACTAAATAGAGCAAGTCCCAAAGATGATTTCCCACTACCAAACATACACATACTGATCGACAACTACTCCAAGCATGAACTCCAATCCTTTGTGGATTACTTCGCGGGATATCATCAGATCTGGATGGATGAAGAAGATGCCGAGAAAATAGCTTTTTTAATACCATAGGAGTATACTGCTACAAAATGATGTTGTTTGGTCTGAAGAATGCTGGGGCCACATATTTGAGGGATATGACAACTATTTTCCACGACATGATACACAAGGAGATAGAAGTATATGTGGATAATGTCATCATCAAATCCAAGAAGGGTACATATCAGATAGCAGATTTGATAAATTTCTTTGATCGGCTTCGAAGGTATAATCTGAAACTGAAATGTGCCTTTGGAGTCCCTACTGGGAAGTTGTTAGGATTCATCGTCAGCCGCTGAGGAATTGAGCTAGATCCATCAAAGGTCAAGTCTATCCAGGATTTTCCACCTACAAAGAACAAGAAGGACGTAATGAGTTTCTTGGGGCATCTCAATTACATCAGTCGCTTCATAGCACAATCAACTGTAATATGTGAGCCAATTTTCAAAATTCTAAAGAAGGATGCCACAACAAGTTGGATTGAATACTGCCAAAAAGCTTTTGAAAAAATAAAAGAATACTTGTCCACACCACCAGTCCTAGTCCCACCAGAGCCTGGTAGACCACTGCTACTCTACCTCTCCATATTAGATGGGGCTTTCGATTGTGTCTTGGGACAGCATGACGAGACAGGAAGAAAAGAACATTCCATATATTATTTGAGTAGGAAGTTCACACCCTACAAAGCATGGTATTCTCTGTTGGAATGCACTTGCTGTGCTCTGACATGGATAGCCCAGAAACTGAGGCACTACTTCTGTTCCTATACCACATATCTCATATAAAGGATGGATGCCTTGAAGTACATCTTCCAGAAGCCCATGCCTATAGAGAAATTAGCAAAATGGCAGATATTTTGAGTGAGTTTGACATCATTTTTGTGACTCAGAAGGCGGTTAAGGGATAGGCATTAGCGGATTATCTTGCGGAAAATCTTGTAGGAGGATAATACGAACCACTAAAAATGTATTTTCTTGATGAAGAAGTGTCATTCGTAGGAGAAGATATCGTTGAAGCCTACGACGGGTGGAGATTATTCTTTGATGGGGCTGCAAATTTCAAAGGAGTGGGAATTGGAGCCGTTTTGGTGTCAAAAACAGGTCAACACTACCCTGTGTCTGCAAAACTCAGATTTTTGTGAACCAATAATATGGCAGAATATGAGGCTTGCAATTTGGGGCACAATTTGACTGTTGACATGAATATCCAAGAATTGTTGGTAATTAGTGATTCAGATCTGCTAGTACATCAGGTGCAAGGAGAATGGGCTACAAAGAATACCAAAATACTACCATATCTATATCATGTATAAGAGATGATGAAGAGGTTCACAAAGATAGAGTTCAGACATGTCCCGAGAATCCAGAATGAGTTTGTAGGTGCATTGGCCACTTTGTCCTCCATGATACAACATCCGGATAAGAATTTCATCGACCCCATTCCGGTAAGGATCCATAATCAACCGGTTTACTGTGCTCATGTTGAAGAAGAAACAGATAGAAATCCATGGTTTCATGATATCAAGAAGCACTTGGCAGAAAGAGAGTATCCAGAGCATGCAAATCATACTCGGAAACGCACGCTCCGGAGATTGTCTAACCATTTCTTCCAAAGTGGAGGAATTCTGTATAGAAGGACTCTAGACCTTATAGCTATTAGGGTGTGTTGACGCCAAGGAAGCTTCTAAACTGCTTGAAAAGGTACACGTTGGAACTTGCGGACCATATATGAATGGTTTTATTTTAGCCAAGAAGATACTTAGAGCAGGATATTTTTGGATGACTATGGAAATGCACTGCATCGGGTATGTCCAGAAATGTCATAAGTGTCAAATACATGCGGATATGATACGGGTGCCTCCAAATGAACTTAATACAATAGATGTGCCTTGTCCTTTTTCTGCTTGGGGAATGGATGTCATTGGACCAATCGAGCCTGCCGCTTCAAACGGGCACATGTTCATGCTACTGGCTATAGACTACTTCACAAAATGGGTTGAAGCTGCATCTTACAAAGTTGTAACCAAGAAAGTCATCGCAGATTTTGTCAGAGGTCGTATATTTTGCAGATTCGGGGTGCCGGAGTCCATCGTCACTAACAAAGCTGCCAATCTCAACAGTGACCTAATGAAAGCTATGTGCGAGACCTTCAAAATCAAGCACAAGAATTACACAACATAACGGCCCCAAATGAATGGAGCCGTGGAGGCCGCCAACAAGAACATTAAAAGATATTGAGGAAAATTGTAGAAAATCATAAGAAACGGCATGAGAAGTTACCATTTGATTTATTGAGATATTGTACAACAGTTCGTACATTAATCGGGGCAACTCCTTATTTGTTGGTTTACGGTACTGAAGCCGTCATTCCCGTCGAGGTAGAAATACCTTATGAGAATTATATAGGAAGCTTAAACCAGTGATGCAGAATGGGTAAGGAGACTCTTTGAACAATTGGCTCTCATTGACGGGAAAAGAATGAATGCAGTGTGTCATGGTCAACTTTATCATAACAGAATGTTCAGAGCTTTAAAAAAAAGGGTCAAACCTAGACAGTTCGTAGCAGGGTAGCTGGTGCTGAAACGAATCTTTCCACATCAGGACGAATCCAAAGGAAAGTTCTCACCCAACTGGCAAGGACCCTACTTGGTTCACAGAGTACTAATAGGAGGAGCACTCATACTCGCAGAAATGGACGGAGAAATTTGGCCAAAGCCTATCAATTCAGACACAATCAAAAGATAGTATATTTAAGATGTTTACATTTATTCAATCTGATGTAACTAAACTATGCTCGACCTGATTCTCGTTTAAGAGGGGATACGTAGGCAGCCTTGTGGGTTCTGTCACAATTCAATAAGAAATTTATTTTCCTCACAAATCAGAAACTGGGGCAGAATTTTGAGGAGGGCCCTTAAAATTTCGGAGCAAGTCCAGCAGACGTCATCGTATGTGGAACAGTCAGAAAATCATCCAAATAACGGGGGCAGAATTTTGAGGAGAACCCTCAAAATTCTATTGCAAGAAAGTCGCAATATCTCTAAAAGTGTAACAGTTATTGGTTCATCTAATTTATTCGATATTGCATATTACTGTGTTTTAAATAACTATACACGCATTTTTTCAATAACATTAATTTATGAAATTGTCGGATGCTACCCACCGTAACTCGAGAAGGATTTTAATGTGGAGCAAAGCAAAGCAAGCAGGCGGAGGCACGAACCAACCTTTCCCGTAAAACTCACGATTTTCCTTTGGTTGCAGGAACAAAGAATCACCACAAATACATGCATACCTCAGAATCACTGTCTTCATAATGACAAAGTTGCCAAGCACAATCATATCTCCAGCTACGAAACACTCTGCTACTACTTATTATTTTTCATTGCATGAGACTAAGCCATGTCTCCATCTTGCACGAGGCTAAGCCTTGCCTCCTTAATTGCATAAGTCTAAGCTCTGCCTTACCCTTGCACGAGACTAAGCATTGTCTCCATTCTTTGCACGAGGCTAAGCCTTTCCTCCTTAAATTCATAAGGCTAATCTCTGCCTTCCCCTTGCCTCAGACTAGGCACTGTCTCCATCTTACATGAGGCTAAGCCCTGCCTCCTCAATTTCATAAGGTTAAGCACTACCTTCCCTTGCACGAGACTAAGCATTGTCTCCATTCTTTGCATGAGGCTAAGTCGTGCCTCCTTAATTGCATAAGGCTAATCTATGCCTTCCACTTGCATGAGACTAAGCATTGTCTCCATTCCTTGCATAAGGCTAAAATATGCCTTCCCCTTGCATAAGACTAAGCACTGTCTCTATATTGCATGAGGCTAAGACCTGCCTCCTCAATTTCATAAGGATAAGCATTGCCTTCCCTTGCATGATACTAATCATTGTCTCCATCTTGCATGAGGATAAGCTCTGCCTCCTTAATTGCATAAGACTAAGCACTGCCTTCCCTTGCATGAGACCAAGTATTGTCTCCATTCTTGCATGAGTATAAGTCATGCCTCCTTAATCGCACGAGGCTAAGCCCTGCCTTCTCAATTTCATAGGGCTAAGCACCGTCTTCCCTCACACGAGACTAAGCATTGTCTCCATTCTTGCTTGAGACTAAGCATTGTCTCCACTCTTGCATGAGACTAAGCATTGTCTCTCTTTGCATAACCACAAATGCTATGCTACTTGAAACCTTGCATTGTTCTCTACCTCGGGGCTAAGCTCTGCCCCGATCTTACACAAAGTCTTGTCTTGTCTTATTTAAAGCATCATGTCTTTGCACATCATGGGCTAAAATATAGCCATTTTGTCCAAAGGCGTTATAGTCCAAAGGCATCATCCTCATATCCGGAAGACACCATGCCATGGCCTGAGGATCCCTCAATATTGAACATCATTATTCAAAGGCGTCATAGTTCAGAGGCAACACCCTCATAGCCCGAGAACATCATTTCATGGCCTATGAATCCTTTACCGCACAATTCATGGCCCAGGACATCATGGTCTGAGGACACCATCCGCATCGTCCAAAGACAACTCTCATGGTCCAAATGGAATCTGCATCACGTTTAATTTCTCGCAGTAATCTATATATATATATATATTCATGCATAGTGTTTTGAGTTTGCAGGTGATCCAGGAAGTAACCATCCTCCTAATAGGAGCAATCTTCGCTCTGGTTTCCATCCAACGTTCATATCCTGCATTTATTTCAAACGTAACCAAGCCCCATCCGTTTTTCATTTCCAGCTGATAACCATTCATATATCCATAATCATTCCCAGATACATCCATTTACAATCCCGATATCGCCCTGTCCAGAAAATCTTGTCAGTTCCTACAACAACTCCATCGATTTATTCCACCGTTGGATCCAGAACTACTCATGGCCAGATTCATCTAAAACCAGGGATATGTAGGTAGCTCAGAAACCAGAGTTCGGCCTATATGTTTTTAAAATCACCCCATTTGGTCAAATCAGTCATCATTTCTTTACCCGATAACTCTTTCATCTTTTTCGGGTAAAGAGGGGTGTGTGTATATATATATATATATATATATATATATATATACTTTTAAAATAGTACAAATTCATCATCACTTTAATTTATAAGCACACAAGCATTTCTTATAAAAAAAATTATAATTTTTAAAGGCTTTAAATCAATTTATTTCTGTATTTTATTATATAAATATTCAACAATTATCCTCTAAATTATTTTTATGATGATTTAATCATCTAAACTTATCGTCTGTATCAATATGAGATTTTAAATATTTTTATTGCATTTCTTATAACTACATTTGCAATTTTTAGGCTAAATTACACATTTTGCAATAATAGCCCATATGCATGTATAATTACATTTTGCCACCCCTGAACTCTCTCAAACTCCCTTTCTCTCTCTGTCAAACCCTAGTCGTCGTAACCCCTAATCCTCTCTGATTCCGGCTCAAACATGGAATCAATCCATGATCTACTTACCTATTTTGTAATATTCTATCATTATACACATCATTTTGGCATCACTTAGTTCTTGCCCTATTTTTGGCAAGAACTACCTCTCAAGAACGGGACGATTCACTTTGATTCTATGAAGATCTGGACGATCTCCCGTCTCTATACATGTCATATTGAATGGTCCTTGTATTTTTGGATCCGATTCAAGATGTCAGTCTCAACTACGGTTTGATATTTTCCCTTATTATTTACTGATTTCTGATTGATAATTTTCCCTTTCTTGTGTTTGACTGATATTTTTCTTAGTTTTATTTAACCCACCGTGTTTTTCTTATTTTTACTTTTCGCCCTAAATCTGACTCTAATTGATCTTTGAATGATATTTTCCTTATTCTCTGTTATATCCCTTTATTTTAAGTGTTACTTACATGATTATGTTCTCTCATTCTCTATTAATTTACTAAACTCCCTTGTTTTATGTATTATTATCCCTAAAAATTGATTCTAATTGATTATGTGTTTAATATTTACCGTGTTTCCTGTTTTATGTATGAAATATGCTACTACATAAACCCCTCTCATAAAACCCCTCAAGGGGAGAACGGAATCTCTGAATCCTTACTTTGTTCTCACTACTACTTTCTCTTACTCACTCACTAGCATAATCAAACACTCTTTAAATTTTTAAATAACCTCCTACGGTGCAAGCACTGCTCGGAGCCCATTCTCGAGGCTCTTGTGAACTCTAAAGCATAGGGGATTTGGGGTTTTTTCTACTACACTCTGCACTCTTTTAATTTTTCTACTGGTTAGTGTTTAAACATTCATAATATTTAATTTCCTTCCTTCTTTCTGCACATGTATCTGAACTTTGGTTCAATTGTGATGGTGTTCTCTTTGATATCATTATGTGTTAATTGATTCGTGAGAATAGTCTATTGTTAATTTCATGCTTCATCATAATCTGCACCTTGTGATCTCTTATCTCCTAGGATTAGCTCTATACCCATGTAGCATCTTAACATGTTAATTTGGACTTCAGTATTGTGGTAGTATGTTTTTTTGCATGTTATGCTTAGATAATCCCTAGCTCTATGAGAACCCCTTTACTTGAATGAACTTTCAATGAGTCCTGCATATATTGGAGTGTTTTTAGACCTGTTCAACCTCGTTTCATGTTGTCCTGGATTTCCAACTCTATTTTCTAAGACTCTTGTGATAACATGTTTTCTAGTATATCTGGGTATATCTGTTGTTCTCTCCTTTCCGTGGTTATCAACATGTGTATCCCTCTATTGTATTCAAGTGTTGATTAATGTGGTATTAGGTTAGACTAAGTTTGATTTAGACCCTCAGATATCCACTACTGCAACCTATGTATGCTTGGAAACCTGTCTCTTCTCCTAGTTCCTATGATGTTTGTTTATGTGATACTTTGCTATGTGCACATTGCTGAATGTACTGGATGGTTTGACTATTTGTGTTGTATGTTAAGTTCAGTGATCGCTATTTACCCTGCTTACTTGTTATTTTGACATTCTAAATACCTATTCTTAGTCGGCTGAAAGCTAAGGCTATCTAAGCTCTGTTGTTGGCCTCCCTAGTGTGAGCACTGCTCGGGGCCCAATTGAGGCCCTTGTGAACTCTGACACACTATGGTTAGGCTCTAGTCATTCTTCAACTTCTAAAAAATGGTCCATAATACCCTACCTCCCTATCATGTATTGTGTTGATTCCAAGAGATGCAATATTTGGGATGTGGCTCACTAAAGGGGTCTGAACTTCCTTATGGACCTGTGATCGTGTGGTATGTTAGGCCGGAAATGTTGAAGGCCCGGCGAGCCTGGGTGTTTAGTTGTTTGTTTAGGCCTCCTATAGGCTGTCTATTGCTATGTAACAGTACTATTTTACTTGTTAATCTGGGCCTGCAATAATACTTTGTATAAACAATTGGGGTGTTAGTGAAAAGGGAATGGGTAGAATTCTATATTTGCATGCCATGGGTAGATAACATGCCTATATGACTTGAAAATATGTTTTCTGTATGTTTTGTTCGATTACATGAGCCCTATAGAAATCATGATATTAGTAGAAGTACACACACATGCTACTTGTATATTATTCAGACATTATGTCTACTATGGCGTGGTTATAGACAGTGTATCCATATAAAGTGATCATTTTGCATGACTACTCAGTTATTCACTAGGAAGAATGCCTATAGGATGTATAATGTCTGCTTTGTCAACTTAGAAACCATGCCTATAGGAAATCACACACTTCACTTAACTTGCATAATATCTGCACATTATTCAAAAGCATGATCGTTTGACTAAATATTTTACCTGCTCTTATGTCTACTTCTGTCTGATTATTAGATATCATGCTTATTGGGAATGAATGCTAATAACATCCCTTTCAATATGCACCACTCTCAGTAGATATAATGCCTATATGATTTTAATTCGCTATTTGCATCATGCTGTCCATCTAAAAAGCATGTGTATAGAAGCTAAATGTGTATAAAATCATCTCAAATTGTCAACCTTTAGAAATCATGCCTATAGGAGCTAAATATATGAGAATCAATCCCAATCGCCAGTCTCTTGAAATCATGCCTATAGGACATCACTACTCACTCTTCAAACGATGTTATTAGGAAGCATAAGAATTTTGAGCATTTCTAATAAGTTTTATTGTCCTTACTGCGGAATTACCTAGACATCATGCCTATAGGTTTTAATCTCTTCTACCTACAATCAGTAGGAAACTATGTAGTCTTTAGAAATTGTAGAATTTTGCACATGAAACTGCCCGCTTATAAAATCCAGAAGCACATAGAGATCTTGCTGATAGGGTTCAGCGACCGTAACTTATTAAAATCTACAACTCTCAATGTTAATCAGTTTGCGTACATTTGTTGTCTAAGCACGGAGGCTAACTTGAACCCTTATGTGCCTATACCTAAAAGTCCAAATTGTCTTGTATGTTGTCTAGTTTTCTCATTTTTGAGAAACATAAGTTATGTCCAGAACCACCCGAGATAGAGGTCCAAATGCCTCCTGGACCATAGGCATGAACGGGTAGTTCACGCATAGGGTACAATTTAGAATCAATTAGTGCGCTTTAGGTAAACAACTTAAAGATAATAATCGGGTAGCAGGAGATGATAGTCTGTGTCCGCTGAATAATACGAGTAACACCCCACTTCGAGGGAGCTATGAAGTATTATTTAAATTTCACAGGGTGATCCTTTAGGCTAAAAAACTTAGGACCCTCCCCCCTCCCCACCTTGGTTTTAAAGTCAATCATTATTTTATCTAGCCCAATTTTGTCTTTTCTTTTTGCTTAGACTAATTCATATAATTCGAGTTCGGTCGGGACCCACCATTGTGGACCTCGAGAAGTGCTTAACACCTTCTCCTAGAGGTAGAGCCCTTACCCGATCTTTGGTGATGCAACTGGTTAATTAAGAGTTATCTGCAAATAGGTGCCCTAACGCACCTTAATCCGTTAGGTGGATACTGTCTCTTTTAACGCTCCTCCTTAAAAGAGTTATCACGTGTCGAAACCCAATTTTGCGAGAAAAAGGGGCACGACAGGTTATATGTGTTGCGATTGAGTTTGGATTAGTAGAGAAATTTGACCTGATTGTCAAAAGGATGCATGCAGGCTTAGCAGATGGTTTAATGTATTTTTATGGGTTGTGTTGCAGGAGTTTGTAATGGATTTAGTTTAATCTCACTGCGGAATTATGGCAGTAATAAAATATGGGCATTGTGAGTTATCACATGTTTTATTCTATGGCTTTGAGCCAAGTGGGGGAGTTTGCCATTGGTGATTTGATTGCATGGTTATGTGTAGTATTGGTTTTGGTCTGACGCATACTTATGGATCGGTTATGACTTGCAGAGGTTGGTTTTGAGGATGACTTAAGTAAGGAATTTTGGTATGCATGATGTAATTCCCCGTATGGATATATGTGAGATTTGGAAGTACTCTCGGTTGTTGTTCGTGATGGATGTAAGTTACCAAGAAAAGGATTCAACTGGTTGCTTAGAGGTGTGGATTACTTATTTGGGTGTCGTTATGCTAATGAGGAACAGGTCGTTCGGACCTTTTTGTCGGTGCAATTGAGATTTGAGTAGAGTGATGACTCTCGAGAAGTTTCTAATGGATTCAAGATTTTTATGTAGCAATTGGAATTTTTTAGATTTGTATATGGCTAGAATCTGAGATCTACATTTGATGGTGTCGATACTCGCGGTACTTCTATAGCATTATGGATTATACATTTTAGTATCAGGAAGGTGAAGGAAACGACTTTAGATTCAAAGAAGGTCTATTCAAAGTGGGTGTCTCGGTTGTGGTACTTTTGGTGTGCTTAACAGGGAATACAACGGCTTATGGGCCTTAGGGCGGAGTGGTTTTATGCTAAGATCTCTTGTGGTGAGCTTAGGGTAAGGATCATGGTGTTCTGGGAAGGATAAGTGTCAACTTGAGGGTAATTCGGAAGGAACTCGGAGAACTTGGACGGCTTGGTAGTAGGTTCGATCATCACGGTAATGGCTATGATCAGTTCTTTGGGTACATATGATGTAGTGAGTCTCTACAGGTGTTTTGTAGCAATACTCTTGGATTTGGTGACATGTGTGGCTTGGTTAAGTTAAAGAGATTCAGTTCTGATGGCTTGGTTATGTGCAAATGGGTTTCGAAGAGTTCTTAATGGTCTCTACCACGGTTTGAGATGGATATTTCTTATCTCTATGAGGAGCATGTTGTGTATTGTGATTTTCTTCTATATGGGATAAAATGGAAGGTTTCTTACTGATCGAGTACGTATTCTACTAGTGACTCTGAGTTGATTAAGAGATTCTTGTGCTTTTCATATGATGGCATGATAGATGTGGTGTGTTGTGTGGGATTGATATTTGCATGTGCAAGGTCACGGTTCAGTTTTGAAGGGAAGGTCATGAATTCTTAGACAACATGGACGGTTTCAAATGACTGGATGAATGTTATAACTACTTGGTATTTCCTTAGAAAGGTGCGCATTTCAGAAGGGGCACTGTGTTTTGACTTACGGATGCTTCATTAGTATTGTGGTACTCGCTTGGTTGATCGACTGTTGATGTTCGATTTTTGCTATGTGGAATAGAAGGATTATAGAGGTATATCTCATAGGGATGATTATGTATGAGAGATGTGTTAGTCATTCGAGTGGTGGATTTGGAATCGACTATGGTGATTCATGTGTTCTACAGATTTGGAGATAGGGAGTACTCAGAAGCAGATTGTTTCGAGGTTGCGAACTGTGAAGATATGGCCAAATTGGCTAGATGGTAGTACATACTATGATTAGGTCATTATGGACGTTTGGAGGTCCATTTATCCATTTGGGAATGACCAGAGTTGATTTGGGGGGCCCATTAGTAGGCCCAGTGAGGATGTGTACTCTCCACTGAGTCAGATTTGTTGATTCAGCACCATTATTACTAAATGGTGTGTCATTCGGTTAGAGTTGAGTTTGTTTGTGTTCTGATATGTTCTATGTGTTACTCTTCTATGCTACGAGGGGTTGTGATTTGTTGGTTATATGCACACATGGTGCGGTTCTGTTTGGGCATTATAGCGGAATTCGAGCGAGATGGTGATTAGGGTGTGGAATGGTTGATTGTGCCTTGGTTATGGTATTTTAGGGATATGGTATATTGTGTTATTTGCTTCTCCATTGTTAGGGTCACGCACTTTGTGTACTTGACGTGGAATCGCATGTGGTTGCTGATTTTGAGCATTGTGGGTTGAAGTATTTCATAAGACCGGTGTTGGATGGGGTCACGCATTGCAGCGGAGTTATGTTGGGATATGATCCTTTGTGTTAGATTCACATGTCTTGGTTCTACTATGTATGATGGGTTCATATCATTGCGGTTGTGGTGGTACTTGTTGAGCTTGCAGGACGGTTCCCTTATTTGAGTCATTTTTTCATTTTTTGGTGCATTTGAATTGTCGCGAATTGGTGCACGGATTGCACGGTTTGTGGTTTAAGGTAGTATTGGTGTGGCATCTTAGTAGATTTATTGTATTGATGGGATGAGGCCGTTGGACCTAGAATGCATGCTATCGGATTTGATTATGGTATGTATGGAGGAATAACATCGGAAGTCGGCTTAGGACTTGGCTTTGGTTCTGGTCAGACGAGGGAGGGTTTGATGACTTGTTGATATGATGAGTGGTTATGAGTTTCTGTATGTTTCTTTCATCATCGACAGTGTATGAAGGTTTGGAATGAGGTTTTACATTATATAAGGTTTATTACAGGTATTGGGTTGGTTTTGATCAGCTACTGTGATAGATAATTATTGCTATGAGTATGCGAGTTGTGTGGTATATCATGTGATTATGTCTTGGGTTATGGTTATTTCTTGATACAACTTGTTAAGACTTATACAGTGTGTAAATGCGAGATTCGAGTCTTGTGAGGAATTTCAGATGTTGGAAGTTTAGTTCTAAGGCTTATGAGCTAAGGTTGAATTAAGGATCTTCAGTTATGTTTTGTTGTCAGACATATATGGGTTGGGGCGACGTGGAATCACCCCTGGGTATGTGCATGGTAAGGTTACACGGTGATTTGATGTCTTTGGAACTACTCTGGGCATGTTCGAGACGAACACATGTTTAAGTGGGGAAGAATGTAATGACCCGACCTGTCGTTTTGAGAATTTCAATTCGTTCTGCCGTTTGAAGTCTTGGGTATCTTCATATGATGTATTATGACTGGTGTGAATCGTCGATTTTGGTTTTCAGGTGTTTCAGAATTAGTTTGGAAAAATGTATTTCATGTTTGAAGTTTTAAGTTAGAAGAGTTGACCAAGTTAGACTTTTCAGTATTTGACCCCGGATCGGAGTTTTGATGGTTATGTTAGGTCTGGATGGTGATATTGGACTTGGGAGTATGCCCGGATTTGCATTTGGATATTTCTAGAAGGTTTCGGAACTCATTGACGACAGTTGGAAATTTGAAGGTTTGGAATGTTCATAAGTTTGATCAGGAGTTCACTTTGATGATCTCAGGTTCGAATTGTGGTTCCAGGAATTGGAATAGTTTTTTTTTTAGTATTTGAAACTTGTGTGCAAAATCTGATTTCATTCCTAGTTGATTTGATAAGGTTCGACACGAGTTTTAAAAGTTGAAAATTCAAAAGTTCATTATGTTCGATTTGAGGCGTGATTCGTGGTTTTGATGCTGTTATACGTGATATGAAGACTCGAGAAGGTCTATGTCATGTTATGGGACTTGTTCGTATGTTCGGACGGGGTCCCGAGGGGCTCGAGTGAGTTTTGGACGTGGTTCAAATCATTTCGAATTGTTTTGCATTGCTAGTTTTCTATTGTTACACGTTGCTTCTTGTAGTCTTCGTGATCACGAAGGTCCATCCGCAATCGCAAAAGGTATTTTGGTATGCTGTGAATTTATTCTGCTTATTCGTGTGAGGATGAACGCATTCGTGTAGAGTTGGGGCTCGTTTCATCGCGTTCGCATCTGCTTTTACGCATTCGCGTAGATATTGGGCTGAGCTAGGCAGGATGCATGTTTCCTCTTCGCGTTCGCGACGTTGTTCCTGCGATCACGTAGTTCTGTTAGCCTTGTGTACCGCGTTCATGAGGATTTTTCTTCGATCGCGTAGAGTATTTCAGGGGTGGGGGCAGTGCATTTTCTTCTTCGCAATCGTGATGGTATTCGCGCGATCGTGATTCATTCATTCGTCCAGTGATTATAAGTACTCCATTTTTGGGGGTTTTGGCCAGTTTTACATATTTGGAGCTATGGACCTCAGATTGAGATGATTTTTAGGCGATTTTCACCATATGAATAGGGATAAGTGTTCTCTTCTCGGTTTTGATTATATTTCATAAAGCTATCTTCGTTTTAGGCATTTGGATTATGAATGTTAAAGAGAAATTTGGGGCTTTTGTCTAAAATTTCATAAATTGAATTTTTGAATTTTGAAGATCGATTCAGAGTGGGATTTAAGTGAAACTAGTGTGGTTGGACTCATAATTGAATGGGTTATCGGATTTTGTGAGTTTTGTCATGTCCCAAGGTGCGGTCTCGGGTTTGACTTTTTTGTTGACTTTTGATTTTTGAATAAAGATTCGACCTTTATCGATTGAATTTTTTTCCTTTGGAATTATTTTATTTTCATGAGTTGATTTTGGCTAGTTTTGGGTCGTTCGAAGGTTGGTATATGCGGGATGGCGTTTCTAGAGTATTGTTTGGCTTGCTCGGTATCAGAATTGGGTTGTTCGAGGTAAGTAACACTTTTAAACTTTGTGCTAAGGGTATGAATCCTTGAATATACGCGTGATGTGTTGGTCTTGAGGTGACGCACATGCTAGGTGATAGACATGTGGGTGTGCACCGTGTGAATTATGACTCGGTTGATTTTGTGGTACTGTCTAGTTATCTATCTTATTTCTATCCAATGGAATTCCTACGTGTTAGAGAAATTGAGTTGTGATCCATGTTAGAAAATCATGTTTATGCCATATACTTATTTTGTTGGGATCCACTGAGGTCATTTCTATCGTTGAGTTATTTGCTCAAAATTGCAGTTACATACTCAGTCATATTCATTCATTTGCATATCATATCTCAGTCTCTATTACGATTCGTTGTCACATCATGTTATCATTGTTTGGGCTGATTGGCATGGGATTTGTGAGCTCGAGAGACTGGAGAAATTGATGACTGAGTGAGGTCGAGGGCTTGATTGGGAGTGATATTTATCATATCGACATGCACGCCTCAAAAAACTTTATTGATTCATGAAGGGATCGTGATGCATGCCGCAACATGTCATGATTGGATTATATTATCTCTTGGGAAAGATCCACCCCTTTAGAGTCTGACATACCAGCATTGAGCGAGTGCCGAGTGCGAGTGCCGAGTGATTAAGAGTGTTGAGTGATTGGCAGGTTCTGAGTGATTGAGAATGATAAGTGATTGAGAGGTGCCGAGTGATTGGGAGGTGTTGAGTGATTGAGTGTGTTGAGTGAGGTTGAATACTCCAAGAGCATGATCACATGAGTTTATTGTTGTGGTGAATTACATTTGACATGTATATGTGGCATGTAAGCATAGAGATGCATTTCATCATGCTGTTCGGTATTGTAACATTCATGACTTCACATGCACATTGACATTTAGGCATAGAGATGTACTTTCATCATGCTATCTGATAATGAAACATCTTATCTGTTGTTGAAAGATTTTGGGAATAATCACAATTTCCTTATATACTCATATTTTGGTTATTTCGGTGAAAGATTTGGGTCCTTACTGTTATATATGAGAAACATGCCTATTTTCTGTAACTGTGAATGAGTTGAGCATCATATCTTGGAGTAATACTTGTACTATTTTCATTACATTGTTATGAGTTGGGATTGGATTCTGACTGTTTTTCAAGCTCGTCACTGCTTTCAACCCAAAGTTTGGTTTGTTACTTATTGAGTACATGGGGTCGGTTGTATTCATACTACACTTATGCACCTTGCGCGCAGATTTTGGAGATGATGTTGTTGTGTATGGCGGGAGCTAGAATTGAATATGTACTTGCATTCCGGTTGTAGCTGGCTCTTGTTCATGATAGCTTTAGATTTATAAAAATCTATTTTTGTATATTTCAAACAGATGATGTATTTATTTCATACTAGTTTTGTGAACTCTAAATCTTAGAAGCTCATGATATGTACTACCATTCCTAGGGATTTTTTTATAAAAGTTCAGTTATTTTGAATTGGATTGTTTCTATTTTCCTACCTAGCGGGTTGAGTTAGGTGTCATCACGACTAGTAGATTTTGGGTTGTGACATCTTGCCTCACTATTACTATTGTGTTTCATATTTGTTATTAAATTATAATATTAATTTATTACACCACTAGTAAGTGTCGATGTCGACACCTCGTTATTACTTCTTCGGGATTAGGCTAGATACTTAATGGGTACACGTTGATCTACGTACTCATCCTGCACTTTTGAACTTATCGTGCAGGTATATGTCTAATGGTAATTCAGGCGCAAAGGCACAACTATTGAGTAGATTTTAAGGTGAGCTACATCCGATGATACGATCCGTAGCACACAGAGTCTCCATCTTGTTTATTTATGTTATCCTGTTTATTTTAATTCTAGAGAAATGTTATATTATTATTATTGTTCTTCCTAGTAGATGTTCATGCACTTGTGAGGGTTGACATTGGGTTTTGGGAATATTCTAGTAGATGTTAATAGATTCGCATTAATACTGTCACATATTATTTTATATCTTACTATTGTTGTGCGTATTTTAAATGCATTAAATTCCTTAAAATATAAAACTTATCATTTCTAAAGAAATAAAAATGAGTAATTATTTAGATGGTTCACTGTTGATTTACCTAACGGTGACGTTGAGGACTATCACGATATATAGTGAATTTTGGATCGTGACACTTCAGGCCAAATATAACAAAATATCCTCTTTAATCTCCTTTCATTGGGAAATGAAAAGGTATTTTATAGCTTCTCTTTTTTAACTAGTTGGGGGTATCCCGGGCGGTGCCCTTGCCCAAGGACCTTATTAATTTTGATTTAACATAAAGAACTTTTGTTTACAGACTGTGAAGGAATGTTGAACAAAATCTATTTGTTTCAAAATATTTGAAAACTTAGAAAACAATTGATTTAACTTTTAAGCTACATCAAAAGTGAAAGTGAAATGAAACTAATCAAAAATATACAATGTGGGTATCAAAATCAAGATGTATTTCTTCTTGTTGCTGCAATTCTACCATTTGTATTACGCCCCTAATATTTTTCGTGTTCTTAGGAAGAAGAATGTTTTAAAAATAAAGCTCGTGTTGCGTACAGATCCAACTGTCACGACCCCAAATTCCCAATTTAGATGATAAAACAACGCACAATCATGGAATTTAACCAAAATTAAGTGAAGAACACTTACCCCAATCACTTCTCTAAAAATCCTCTCTAAAATCGCCGTCTCCCGAGCTCTCTATTAAAATTTTGAATTATAGACTCAAACCCTCGATTTTGGAATTAAATACTGTTGCCCAGATTTTCTTCTTCACAAACGCGACCGTCCTCTCGCGTTCGCGTAAGCCAACCCAACTGCCCTTCCACTTTACTATTCGCGAACGCGATGCTTTACCAGCTTTAAACTTCGCGAACGCGGCCCACTCCTCGTGAATGCGTATACCGTAAACCTGAGGTCCCCACCTGCCTTACTCCTCTTCGCGAACACGGGAACCCGAGCGCGTCCACGATGCAAACTCCACTCAAACCTTCGCATTCGCGGCCTTCCCTTCGCGAATGCGGAGAACAAAAATCCTCAGCTCTCAATAACCCTCCACGAACGCGAAGAAGGAATTCTCTGCAACAGAACACCAGCAAATTTTCCGACTTCTAAAGCTAAGAATTGATCCGATAACCACCCGGAACTCACCCGAGACCCTCAGGACCTCAACCAACACATGCTAACACATTCCATAACATCATTCAAACTTAGTCGAACCTTCGAATCGCTCAAAATAACATCCAAATACCAAATAAAACTTTGAATTCAAGCCTAAGCATTCCTAAACTTCCAAAATTCGCCAACCATGCCGAAACATGCCAAACCTCATCCGAGTGACCTGAAATTTTGCATACACATCCCAAACGACACTACGAACCTATTCTAGCTTCCGGAATTCCATTCCAACCGTTATATCAAATTTTTTATTGCCGACCAAATTCGTCAAATTTCCAACTTTCGCCAATTCAAGCTTAATTCTACCACGGACCTCCAATTTATATTTTTAACCCACTGCTAAGTAAAAAGTCACCTAACGAAGCTATCAGAACCATCAAAACCTTAATCCGATATCGTTTACTCATAAGTCAATTTCCGGTTGAATTTTTCAACAAACTCACCAAATTTAGAGACTAAGTGTCTCATCCCTATCCAAAAATCACTACCAACCCGAGCCAACTAATCTGACACAACATAATAGAGTTGAACCACATATAATGAAACAGAAATAGGGAAAACGGGGCTAAAACTCTCGGAACGATCGATCGAATCGTTACACCAACATTGCAATCTTAAAATTGTGATGAAAGAAGAACATTCTATCATTATACTCGATTAACTGGTATTTTCATAGAGCATATTGCATAAATTTTTCTCATATTTTATCAATGTTCTCAAGTATCAAGAGAAATATTAACTACTTAGGTGTGCTTTATCTATATTGACTAATGAATATTTACTCCTTGAAATATTTTTTGTGTCGTCTATTTCTTTAGATTGACCACTATATACCGATTGACAATTCAATAATTTTAGCTAAATTTTTAAATAAAATTATTATATTTAAATTTTTAGTATGATATTAAACATAGTTATAAATAATAAGTGAGTGTAAAATATGTTTTTCGAATATCAACATAAATTTGCACAATTTTCTAATCTATTAGGATAAGTAAATAGTGTCAAGCAGTAGTAATATGAATAGACATATCACTTGCAACTCAAGAAGTAACTAAACTAAAATATTATACATGATTGACTTTTTTCACATAACATAAATATTCTACTGATCTGGTCCGTTGAATTTAGGGTAATTATACAAATTAAAATAATAACTATAGTAGTAATTAACCTAAATATTAGTATTTTAAATCAAATAAACTCGTGATAATATAAAAAATAATAGGTTAGAAATAATATAAAGTTACAATACTAATATAAAATCTTTCAATATTTTTATTTACTTAATCTTATTTTTGTAAAGATAAATGTATGCATATGCCTTCAGATCAGAACTGTTGTTGCACAAATAATTGTACGGTTTGAAAGCATGATTCACTACTTAAATTGCAAAATATTATATTATATTACTTTCTTTCATGAATTCATAATGTTAGAGTTTTAGATGAATATAAATGCTTATTATTTACTTATTAATGTTGTTAAACTTCTACCTAATATGCAAATGTTATTCTTCATTTAGTGAATTAATTTGTCTATGCTTTAACTTCTATATGCAATGCATATTTCAGTTGGATAAATTGCTGATTAAAACAATATACCATATTGTGTTACAGGCAAGCAGTTAATGTTGGTCTGCATGGTGTAGTAATGTCTCGACCTAAAACTCCTTTCATAAAACGTCGTGATGGCTCCTAGTCTCTACGACTAGGTAAGCCTAACAAATTGTGAAAATAACAAAAATGGAAGTAAAACTTAACAACTAACTGTAACAGATAACCAAATAGATAGTAACAATGCCGCTCGACATGTACAATAACCAACATTCTAGTAATACACAGTATTCCCAAAATCCGGAACATCATAACTCACAAGCTACAACTGTGTGAAGACGGATCCGGAATGGAATTATGTCAATTCCGTTAGCTCCGTTGGGTGATTCCGGGGTTAGGAGCGTGTTCGGAATGTGTTTTCGAGGTCGGTTTTAGATTTAGGCTTGAATTGACGAAAGTTAGAATTTCGGCGATTTCGGCCGACAGGTGAAATTTTGATATAGGACTCAGAATGGAATTCCGAAAGCGACAGCAGGTCCGTAATGTCATTTATGACATGTGTGTAAAATTTGAGGTCATTCGGACGAGTTTTGACGTGTTTCGGCATCGGATGTGAATTCTAGAAATTTCATAAGTTCTTAGGCTTGAATCCATGCATAATTGATGATTTTGATGTTATAAGATGTGCTTTGAAGGCTCACATAAGTTTGAATGAAGTATTAGGACTGGCTGGTAAGTTTTGTTGAGGTCTCGGGGGTCTCGGGGGTGTTTCGGAGGCTCAACGGGTGATTTTGGAACTTGGAACACAGCTGAACCATTGCTGGTTCTGGTGTTCCGCACCTGCGGAGGGGGTACCGGAGGTGCGGACACGCAGGTGCGGAGTTGGGGCTCGCAGATGCGGAATTTAGGCAGGGGCTGCCAGTGGTCACAGGTGCGGTCTGTGTTCCGCAGGTGCGGTCTATGTTCCGCAGATGCGGCCAAGTGACCGCAAGTGCGGCCCCAGCCCTATTAAGTGACTTTCCGCACCTGTGATGGATTTTCCGCAGGTGCGGTCCAAGAGTCGCAGGTGCGGTATCCCTGGGCTGTTTATACAAAATTCCGAGGGTTTCAAATTCATAACAAAAACAATTTAGAGCTCGGGTTTTGCCAATTTTCAGTGGGTTTCGAAGAGGAGATTCATATGTAACGTTTCCAACCCTTAATTCACTTGTATGCCATTAATCTCTATCAATTTCCTCAATATAATCAATGAATTTGGATGAAAAACCATGAAATTGGGATGAAACTTCCCCAAGTAGAAATCTGAGGATTTATGGAGTTAGGAGTCGGATTTGGATGATTCTTGTTCGAGTAAGTTCGTGAGTGAATGAGTGTTCGGAATTTGTAATTTTTATCCGTTTCCGAGACGTGGGCCCAGGGGACTTTTTGGGCGAATTTCCTAATTTTGCGTATTAACCTCGAACTTATTAGTTATTTTTTTTCCTTGAAATAATATTTACACTATGCAATCAAATTGACTAGATTTGGGCAACCCGGAGTTGGATACTCGTGGCAAGAGCGTGGTATTGAGTTGATTAGCGCAGTCAAGGTAAGTGGCTTGCCTAACTCTGTGTTGGGGACTTCCCCCTTAAGCATTTTTATACTGATTTTGTTACGTGGACGCCGTGTACGTGAGGTGACGAGGGCGTACACGGGTCATTGTTGCTAAAATTCCACTTTTCCTCCCATGGTATCACTCATTTTCATTCCTATATTACTGTTTCCTGTCTTAACTGAGTAGTTAGCTTAAGAATATGCATGCCTACATGTCCTTACTTGATTCCCTCTTATTTGCTACTAGTTGCACCATTCTTAGGTAGTTTTACATTGTTCTTGCGTGTTATTTTTCCTGAACTGTTTAATTATGTCGTATCCGACATACTTCTGCATTTCATATTTAAATTGGAACTATGGACCGAGATCGGGAGCTTTCCCCATGTACTGCAATGCATATTTAAATTGGGACTACGGAAGGAGATCCGGGAGCTTTCCCCCTGTACTGCATAGCATATTTAAATTTGGGACTACGGACTGAGATCCGGGAGCTTTCCCCTTGTACTGCATTGCATATTTACTGTTGAGATATATGTTGTGCTGAGCTGAGAGCTCTCTTTCTGTTATTAATTTTTTTCCAGTTTCCATAAATCCTGTTTATCATTGCTTATCTATATTCACTGTTTTAAATTTATAATTGACTTGTTTTTAAAACACAGTAGAGCCTCAACCTGACCTTGTCACTACTTGACTGGGGTTAGGCTTGGCACTTACTGAGTACCGAATGTGGAGTACTCACGCCCTTTCCTGCGCATATTTTTCCCATGTGCAGATCCAGGTACCAGTGCATCGTACAGTGGCTAGGCGTATCTTAGTAGCTGCTTAGGAGACTGCGAGGTAATTCTTCCGCGTCCACAGGATCTCATGAGTCCCCTTCCTACTCTAGTATAGATACAGGAGATATAAGATACACTTTCCTTATTCCTTTGTATAGGGCTACAGTAGTTCAGAGTTTGTGAATTTGTGATGTTCCGGACTTTGGGAAAGTAAAAGCTGTAAATGCCGAGCGGCTAAATTTTATAGTATTGCTTCTTTTTTACTGTTTCTATTATTGTTTTGCCTTATTTTCCGCAAAATTTAGGCTTACCTAGTCATAGAGACTAGGTGCCGTCACGAGACCGTTCGGAGGGTAAGTCGGGTCGTGACAAGTTGGTATCAGAGCGTCTAGGTTCATAGGAGTAACAAGTCACAAGCCGGTTTATTAGAGTCTCATAGATCGGTGCGGAGACGTCCATATCTATCTTCGAGAGGCTATGTAACTATTAAGAAAAATCAAATTCTTTGGAATTCCTTATCGTGCTAGTTACTGTCATCAAATTCTTAAACTCTATTCTATTCTTGCTTACAGATGGTTCGCACCCGCACCAGACGTACTGATGACCAGGCACCCGAGCCCCTAGTCAGAGCCACCAGAGGCAAGGGTCGAGGCAGAGGGCGAGCACATGGTGCAGCCCGAGCGCCGGCTAGAGCAGAGGCAGAAGAGTCCCCAGCAGCCGCAGTTGGAGGGGCACAGGAGGTCCCTACTATTACTCGATCCCTCCAGGAGACATTGGCTTAGTTCTTGAGTGCCTTCAGTACTCTGTCTCAGGTGGGACTACGTCCTGTAGCTCCAGCTACATCCCAGGCTGGGGGAGGGACACAGACTCCCGCAGCCCATACTCCTGAGCAGAGGGTTCATATTGGGCAGGTTCCAGAGTATATTCATATGCCCCCAACAGCTTCAGCTTAGCATGAGACTAGGATAGTTGTTCCTGAGGCAGAGCAGCTCCGACTTGAGAGGTACAAGAATTACCACCCACCTGAGTTCGGCAGACTAGCTTCGGATGACGCCCTGGGTTTTCTTTAGGGGTGTCATTGCATTCTCCGCACTATGGGTATTGTGGAGACGAGTGGGGTTTCTTTCACTGCTTTCCAGCTGAGGGGAGCAGCTTATCAGTGGTGGCGTGCTTTTGAGCTGAATAGCCCGGACGAGGCAGCCTCACTTACTTGGGCTCAGTTCTCTGAGATGTTCTTACTTGAGTTTGTCCCTCAGAGCTTCAGGGATGCTTGGCGTGCGAAGTTTGAGCAGCTACGACAGGGTACCATGATTGTGTCAGAGTATGCAGTCCATTACAACGATTTGGCTCGCCATGCACCATCTTTGGTTGTCACTGTCAGAGAGAGGGTTCGATGCTTTATTGAGGGACTCCACCATAGTATTCGGACCAACATGGACAGAGAGATGGAGACCGATATTACTTACCAGCAGGTCGTGAGTATTGCCCGGAGGATTGAGACTATGTTATCCCGGGACAGGGAGGAGAGAGAGGCCAAGAGGTCTCGAGAGACTGGTCATTTTTCAGGAGCCCGTGCACCAGAAGCACGCTATGGTAGGGGTTTTGTGAGTCGCCCCGTTCATTCAGCTCTTCCAGTAGCCAGTAGTATTCCAGCTCCTCCTAGACCTCAGGAGCCTTATTATGCACCACTAGTATCTCAGGTGCCTCCTGCTCGAGCTGCTATCACTGGCCAGTCCAGCAGGCCAGTTTAGAGTCAGCAGCAGTCGCCACGTCCTCCGAGGGGTTGTTTTGGATGTGGTGACCCTCGTCATGTGATTAGAGATTTCCCCAGAGCTAGGAGGGGTGCACCACCTCAGACTTATCAGGTTCCACGTCTTCCACTGGGTCCTCCAGCTATTCTTCCACCCCTAGATGCTACCCCACCTTCTCAGACAGCTCGAGGTGGAGGTCAGGGAGGTCGAGGTCGCCCTAGAGGGGTAGGCCAGGCCATATATTATGCTCTCCCAGCCCGCTCAGAGGTCGTTGCTTCAGATTCAGTCATCACAGGTATTGTCCCTGTTTGTCATAGGTATGCATCCGTGTTATTTGATCTGGGTTCTACGTACTCATATGTATCTTCTTACTTTGCTTCGCATTTGGGGATATCTCGGGATTCTTTGAGTTTCCTCGTATATGTTTCTACTCCTGTGGGACATTCTCTTGTTGTCGACCATGTATATCAGTAGTGCTTGATTGTTATTAGTGGTTTTGAGACCAGGACTCACTTACTATTACTTAGCATGGTAGATTTCGATGTTATTTGGGGTATGGACTGGCTATCTCCCTACTATGCTATTCTTGATTGTCACGCCAAGACTGTGACGCTGACTATGCCAGGATTACCAAGGTTAGAGTGGAGAGGTTCCTTGGAGTATACTCCCCGCAGATTCATTTCTTTCCTTAAGGCTCAAAGGATGGTCGAGAAGGGGTGTGATGCGTATTTGGCTTATGTGAGAAATGTTAGTACTGATACCCCTACGGTTGAGTCAGTCCCCGTTGTTAGGGATTATCCTAATGTTTTTCCAGCTGATCTTCCGGGTATGCTGCCCGATAGAGACATTGATTTCGGCATTGACTTGTTGCCGGGCACTCAACCCATTTCCATTCCTCCCTATTGCATGGCTTCTCCTGAGTTGTAGGAGTTGAAGGAGCAGTTGCAAGAGTTTCTTGACAAAGATTCCATCTGGCCCAGTGTATCACCTTCGGGTGCTCCGGTGTTATTTGTGAAGAAAAAGGATGACTCGATGCATAGGTGTATTGACTACCGGTAACTGAATAAGGTGACCATGAAGAAAAGGTACCCATTGCCTCGCATTGATGATCTGTTTGACCAGTTACAGGGTGCTAGGGTGTTCTCCAAGATTGATCTGCGTTCGGGTTATCATCAGTTGAAGATTCGGGAGCCGGATATCCCGAAGACTGCCTTCAGGACCAGATATGGCCACTATGAGTTCCTTGTTATGTCATTTGGGCTGACCAATACCCCAGCAGCCTTCATGCACCTGATGCACAGCGTATTTCGGCCTTATCTTGATACTTTCATCATCGTGTTCATTGATGAAATTCTGGTATATTCTCGGTCCCAGGAGGATCATGAGCAGCACTTGAGGACCGTGCTTCAGACTTTGAGAGAGAAGAAGTTGTATGCCAAATTTTCTAAGTGTGAATTTTGGCTTGATACTGTGGCGTTCCTAGGCCATGTGGTATCTTCGGATGGGATCAAGGTAGACCCGAAGAAGGTAGAGGCGGTGCAGAGTTGGCCTAGACCATTTTCAGCTACTAAGATCCGTAGTTTCCTCGGTTTGGCTGGGTATTACCGCCGTTTTGTGGAGGGATTTTCATCCATTTCAGTGCCCATGACCAGACTGACCCAGAAGGGTTCCTCTTTCATATGGACTGAGGAGTGCGAGGAGAGCTTTCAGAAGATCAAGATAGCCCTGACTACAGCTCCTGTGTTGGTATTGCCTACAGGTTCAGGGTCCTATCTAGTCTATTGTGATGCTTCGAGGATTGGCCTTGGAGCGATGTTGATGCAGGACGGTAGGGTGATTACCTACACGTCTAGACAGTTGAAGGTTCATGATAAAAACTATCCACTTCATGATCTAGAGTTGGTAGCGATTGTTCACGCCCTAAAGATATGGCGTCATTATTTATATGGTGTTCCCTGTGAGATATTCACGGATCACCGGAGTTTGTAGCACATATTCAGGCAGAAGGATCTCAATTTGCGCCAACGTAGGTGGTTGGAGTTGCTAAAGGACTATGACATCACTATACTATACCATCCACGAAAAGCCAATGTGGTGGCCGACGCCTTGAGTCGCTGGGCGGAGAGTTTGGCATATCTTCATGCAGCTGAGAGGCCTCTAGCCTTAGATGTTCAGTCCCTAGCCAGTCAGTTCGTGAGATTGAATATTTTTGAGCCTTGACGGGTGTTATCTTGTGTGGTTGCTCGGTCTTCTCTTTAGGAATGCATCAGAGAGCGCCAGTATGATGATCCCCACCTTCTGGTTCTTCAGGACAGGGTCCGACAGAGTGATGCCAGGGACGTGACTATAGGTGATGATGGTGTGATGAGGATGCAGGGTCGTATCTGTGTGCTAAATGTGGATGGGCTTCGGGAGTTGATTCTTGAGAAGGCCCATAGTTCGCGGTATTCCATCCATCCGAGTACCACAAAGATTTACCAGGATCTGAGACAGCACTATTGGTGGCGAAGGATGAAGAAGGATATAGTGGAGTTTGTAGCCAAATGTCTCAACTGTCAGCAAGTCAAATGTGAGCATCAGAGACCGGGAGGGTTACTTCACAGATAGAGCTTCCAGAGTGGAAGTGGTAGAAGATCACCATGGACTTTGTGGTTGGACTTCCTCGGACTTTGAGGAAGCATGATGCTATTTGGGTGATTGTGGATTGGCTGACCAAATCAGCCCATTTCATTCTAGTGCTAACTACATATTCATCTTAGAGGTTGGCTGAGATTTATATCAGAGAGATTGTTCGCCTCCACAGTATCCCAGTATCTATCATTTCAGACAGAGGTACACAGTTCACTTCACGATTCTGGAGAGCCGTTCAGCAGGAGTTAGGCACCAGGGTAGAGTTGAGTACAACTTTTAACCCTCAGACGGACGGGCAGTCCGAGCGAACGATTCATATTCTCGAGGATATGCTCTGTGCCTGTATGATAGATTTTGGATGGTCATGGGATCGATACTTTCCTCTTGCAGAGTTTGCTTATAATAACAGCTACCAGTCCAGCATTCAGATGGCGCCGTATGAGGCTTTGTATGGTAGACGGTGCAGGTCTCCAGTGGGATGGTTTAAGCCGGGCGAGGCCCTATTGTTGGGTACAGACTTGGTTCAGAATGCCCTGGACAAGGTGAAGGTGATTCAGGAGAGACTTCGCACAGCTCAGTCCAGGCAGAAGAGTTACGCGGGCCGGAAGGTTCGTGACTTGGCATTTATTGCTGGTGATCAGGTTTTGCTTCAGGTATCGCCTATTAAAGGCGTCATGAGATTTAGGAACAAGGGTAAGCTGAGTCCGAGGTTCATTGGCCCTTTTGAGGTGTTGCAGCGGGTTGCGGAGGTCACTTATGAGTTGGCTTTGCCTCCCAACCTAGCAGGAGTTCATCCGGTATTCCACGTTTCCATGCTCCGGAAGTATCAGAGTGATCCGACTCATGTTTTAGATTTCAGCTCAGTCAAGTTGGACAAGGTCTATCATATGTTGAGGAGACATTAGCTATATTGGGCAGACAGGTCAGAAGGCTTATGTCGAAGAATATTGCCTCAGTCAAGGTTTAGTGGAGGGTTCATCCGGTCGAGGAGGCGACTTGCGAGACCGAGCAGGATATGCAGAGTCCGTACCCTCATCTTTTCACAGCTTCAGGTATGTCTCTATACTCGTTTGAGGACGAACGATTTTCTTAAGAAGGGGAGAATGTAACGACCCGGTCGGTCGTTTTGATAGTAGCGCCCTGATCCCCTAATAACTGCTTCTCCCATGTCCATTTATGTTATTGAAACTTGTCGGAGTATTGAGTGGTAAAATTCGAAGTGATTCTGGACACATAGTCCTTAAATGTGGATTTTAGCTTTTGGAATCAGGCCGAAGCTAGAACTGTGTGAAGACGGATCCGGAATGGAACTTTGTCGACTCCGTTAGCTCTGTTGGGTGATTCCGGGGTTAGTAGCGTGTTCGGAATGTCTTTTCGATGTCGGTTTTAGATTTAGGCTTGAATTGGCGAAAGTTAGAATTTTGGCGATTTCGGCCGATAGGTGAAATTTTGATATCGGACTCGGAATGGAATTCCAAAAGTAGCAGCAGCCTTAATGTCATTTATGACCTGTGTGCAAAATTTGAGGTCATTCAGACTAGTTTTGACGTGTTTCGGCATCGGATATGAATTTTGGAAATTTCATAAGTTCTTAGGCTTGAATCCATGCATAATTGATGATTTGATGTTATGAGATGTGATTTGAAGGCTCGACTAAGTTTGAATGAAGTATTAGGACTCGTTTGTAAGTTTGGTTGAGGTCCCGGGGGTCTCGGGGGCGTTTCGGAGGCTCAACGGGTGATTTTGGAACTTGGAACACAATTGAACCGTTGCTGGTTCTGGTGTTCCGCACCTGCAGATGGGGTACCGCAGGAGCGGAGTTGGGGCTCGCAGATGCGGAATTTAGGCAGGGGGTGCCAGTGGTCGTAGGTGTGGTCTGTGTTCCACAGGTGCGGGACCACATATGCGACCAAGTGACCGCAGGTCCGGCCCCAGCCCTATTAAGTGACTTTCCGCACCTGCGATGGATTTTCCGCAGGTGCGGTACCGAAGGTGAGGTCCAAGAGTCGCAGGTACGGTATCCTTGGGCAGTTTATACAAACTTCCGAGGGTTTGAAATTCATAACTCCAAAAACGATTTAGAGCTCGGGTTTTGGCGATTTTCAGTGGGTTTCGAAGAGGAGATTCATAGGTAACGTTTCCAGCCCTTAATTCACTTGTATGCCATTAATCTCTATCAATTTCCCCAATATAATCAATTAATTTGGATGAAAAACCATGAAATTCGGATGAAACTTACCAAGTAGAAATCTGAGGATTTAGGGAGATTTAGGCGTCGGAATTTGATGATTCCTTTTCGAGTGAGTTCGTGAGTGAATGGGTGCTCGGAATTTGTAATTTTTATCTGTTTCCAAGACGTGGGACCGGGGGGCTTTTTGGGAAAATTTCCTCATTTCGCGTATTAGCTTCGAACTTATTAGTTATTTGTTTCCTTGAAATGATATTTACACTATGCAATCGAATTGACTAGATTTAGGCCACCCGGAGTTGGATACTCGTGGCAAGAGCGTGGTATTGAGTTGATTAGCGCAATAAAGGTAAGAGGCTTGCCTAACTCTGTGTTGGGGACTTCCCCTTAGGCATTTTTATACTGATTTTGTTACGTGGACGACGTGTACGTGATGTGACGAGGGCGTACACGGATCATTGTCGCTAAAATTCTTCTTTTCCTCCCATGGCATCACTCATTTTCATTCCTATATTACCGTTTTCTATCTTAACTTAGTAGTTAGCTTAAAAATATGCATTCCTACATGTCCTTACTTGATTTCCTCTTATTTGCTACTAGTTGCACCATGCTTAGGTAGTTTTACTTTATTCTTGCGTTTTATTTTTCCTGAATTGTTTAATTAAGCCGTATCCGACATACTTCTGCATTGCATATTTAAATTGGGACTACGGACCGAGATCCGGAAGATTTCCCCATGTACTGCATTGCATATTTAAATTAGGACTACAGACCGAGATCCGGGAGCTTTCCCTCTGTACTGCAATGCATATTTAAATTGGGACTACGGACGGATATCCGGGAGCTTTCCCCCTGTACTGCATAGCATATTTAAATTGGGACTACGGACTGAGATCCGGGAGCTTTCCCCTTTTATTGCATTGCATATTTATTGTTGAGATATATGATGTGCTGAGCCGAGGGCTCTCTTTCTGTTATTAATTTTTATCCAGTTTCCATTAATCCTATTTGTCATTTCTTATCTATATTTCACTGTTTTAAATTTATAATTGACTTGTTTTTAAAACTCAGTAGAGCCTCAACCTGACCTCGTCACTACTTGACTGGGGTTAGGCTTGGCATTTACTGAGTATCGAATGTGGAGAACTCACGCCCTCTCCTGCGCATGTTTTTCCCATGTGCAGATCCAGGTACCAGTGCACCATACATTGGCTAGGCGTATCTTAGCAGCTGCTTAGGAGACCGCGAGGTAACTCTACCGCGTCCGCAGGATCTCATGAGTCCCCTTCCTACTCTAGTATAGATATAGGAGATATATAGATACACTTTCCTTATTCCTTTGTATAGGGCTACAGTAGTTCAGAGTTTGTGACTTTGTGATGTTCCGGGTTTTGGGAAAGTAAAAGCTGTAAATGCCGAGTGGTTAAATTTTATAGTATTGCTTCTTCTTTACTGTTTCTATTATTGTTTTGCCTTATTTTCCGCAAATTTTAGGCTTACCTAGTCGTAGAGACTAGGTGCCCTCAGGAGACCGTTCGGACGGTAATTCGGGTCGTGACAAAGACATGTGCAAAAGAGTAGCATGAGTATACCAAAACGTTACTCAGTAAGTGCCAAACCTAACCTCGGTAGAGTAGTGACGAGGTCAAGTCCGGGTCTGAGATATAATAATAAGATAGATGATATAATAAAATGAAGTAAATTGGAGAATTTATTAGAAATAATTCACAGAGAAATAACCACACAACACAATGAGATAACAACAGGGACGCTCCCGATGCACTGTCTCATAGTCCCAAAAGTAAATACTCAACAGGGGATCTCCCGTGATACCGTCTCGTAGTCCCAAAAGTAAATATGCGAGGAGATCTCCCGAGCTACCGCCTCGTAGTCTTAAAAGTAAATATGTGAGGAGATATCCCGAGGTACCGCCTCGTAGTCTCAAAGGTAAATGTGCGGGGGGAATCCCCCGAGGTACCACCTCGTAGTCCCAAAAGTAAATATGCAGGGGGATCTCTCGAGGTACCGCCTCGTAGTCCCAAAAGTAAACACACAACTCAAAAATCAGTGAAGAAAGCAATTAACAACAAGAATTCTACAGTTAAGGTTGATACAATTCAAGTAAAGGCAGGAATTCAACTAAACATGCTGCACAGAATTCAAATAAGTATTTAAGATGCGTAGACATGGGAAACTAGGCTAAACAGGATAATTACACATGCTAGTATAACTCAATTAAGGCGTAACAAGTTATTAATCAGTGAAATCAGATTTTACAACAATTAGCATGTGTACGCACTCATAACCTCGCGTACACGCACTCACATATCACAGATGTATCACAACATTACCAAATCATAAGGGGATTTCGCCCGCACAAGGTTAGGCAAGCCACTTACCTCGAACCAAGCTCAATCAGTCAATAAGAATTCTATTTCCTCAATTATCCGACTCTGAATGGCCCAACTCTAGCCAAAAATAATTACATACCATAAATACAACTATAATAGACTAATCTAATTAATGAAATCAAGACTTTAACAAGAATTTCGAAAATCGCCCCAAAAAGTCTACCTGGGCCCACGTCTCGTATTTGGATAAAAGTCACAAAATTTGAGCACCCATTCACTCACTAGTTCACTCGTACCAAAATTATCCAAATCCAATATCAAAATCTCAATCAAAACTCAAAAACGTAGTTGAAGAACTTCCAACCTTTCCCCCAAATTTCTCGACCAAATTCCTTAATAAAATGATGAAATCAACTATAGATTATTGGAATATAATCATAAACGAGTTAAGATTCATTACCCCCAAAGCTTTCTCTAAAAAAAACCCTTGAATTATCGCCCCAATCCGAGCTCTCAAAGTCCCAAAATTGAAAATGTGATAAAACCCTCGAAAACCCTCGCCCAGTGATTTATCTAATGCGAGGGAGCCACCGCATCTGCGGTCCTGCACCTGTGTAAAAACCCTCGCAGGTGCGAACTTCACTTAAGTCCAAAACTTCGCTTCTGCGAGCGATGGGCCACACCTACACGCACGCTCTTGCGGATTAATTCCGCTCGTGCGATCCTCAAGTTCCCAGCCCTTCCGCTTCTGCGATCCATCTTCTGCAGAAGTGACTCCACTTTCGCGGTCCAAACCTTGCACCTGCGCCGACAGGACAAGCTTATCCAAGCTGCACCTGCGCTCCTCCGCTCGCACATACGAGTCCGAACCTGCGGCAAACCCCATCGCAGGTGCGATGACACCATAATCCTGAAAGCTTCACCAATTCACCAATTTTGATCCGTTAAGCATCTGAAACCCACCCGAGGCCCCCGGGACCCCAATCAAAAATACCAACAAGTCCTAAAGTAGCATACGAACTTAGTCGAGCCCTTAAATCACGTCAAACAACGCTAAAAACAAAAATCACCCTCCAAAATTCAAACTTAATGAACTTTGAAACTTCAAACTTCTACAACTGATGCTGAAATATATCAAATCACGTCTGATTGACCTCAAATTTTGCACACAAGTCATACTTGACATTATGGACATACTCCAACTTTCGGAATCGGGATCCGACCCCGATATCAAAAAACTCACTTCCGGTCAAATTTCCTAAAAATTCAACTTTTGTCATTTCAAGCCTAATTCAGCTACAGGCCTCCAAACCACAATCTGGACACACTCCTAAGTCCAAAATCACTCAACGGAACTAATGGAGCCAACAAAACTCCATTCCGGAGTCGTCTTCACACAATTCCAACTACGGTCAAAAATCCTAGAACTTAAACTTTCGTTTTAGGGACTAAGTTTCCCAAATCAATCCGAAACTACAAACGGAACCTCTCGACAAGGCACCTAAGCAGAAAAAGACACGGAAAAAGCAGTAAACAAAGGATTTGGGCTAATAATCTCGAAACAACCCGCCAGGCTGTTACAAGTAATAAATGTTTGAACAATTTACCTTATTGTGTCAAGTTATAATGTTTGAACAATTTACCCTCTCAAGGTTGATCATTGTGTGATGGCCAAAACTTTAATCTTTACCTGGTACTGCCAGCAAATGAATTTATTAATTGTTCGCATATAACTGCATACGAAACTAATTTGTAATATCAACTAATTGTACTATTATATTGTGTCTTATGCATAAAGAAAATGCATAATTGAATATCAGGAGGATTAAAAAATTTACCTTATGCATTTTTTCAGTTAACTTGATACTATTTGATCAATTTTAATCAGCATAGCTAAGTTGTTATTAACTTTATTTTGCACAATGATGAGAGTTATATGTGCAAAAGTTCAATGGGTCCCATGTTTTTGAACTGTGCATGTCCTGAAGGGATTGTCGTGCAATCAAGTGTTAGTATGGGTCCTACTTGTCTATTTTTTCCAAAGGTACACACAATACATCACTGTGTTATTACAGTCCAAAATTCAACTAATCGTGATGGAACCTAACACAACCTACTAGGTAAGTTAAATAACAGTCACAACTCAAATCAAATAATAAGGGATGATGAATAAAATTATTGAACTTTCTATACAAATCTAAGGACTGGTAATACAAATCATGAGCTTCTAAGACTTAGAATATACAAGCTGGTACGAAATAAATACATCATCTGTTCAAAATATACATAAATAAATTTATAAAATCTAAAGGTACCAAGAATTAGTGGCATCTATAACCGGAACGCAGGTACATCTTCAATGTCAGCACCCGCCATACACAACAACATTAGCTCCGAGATCTGCATACAAGGTGCAGAAGTGTAGTATGAGTACAACCAACCCCATGTACTCAATAAGTAACAAACCTAACTAGCTCCTGCAGATGCGCAAAACGTCCGCATCTGCGATAACTTGCCCCAGCTTAGCCTTTTTGCTTTTGCGCCTCCTTGACCGCATTGGCAGATCCGCACCTGCGCCTAAAATTCTGGAGATACGATGACACCAGTTCTCTGCCGAAACTAGCTTCAACCAACATGACTCTAAATTGTCCAAAACTTAGTCGAGCCCTTCCGGACCCCGTTCGATTCCAAAATATAACACGAACCTACACAAGGCCTCAAATCACACATAATAACATCAAAACCACGTATTGCCACCTGAAATCAAACTTAATGAACTTTTGAACTTTCAACATCCAAAACTCGTGTCGAACTATACTAAATCAACTCGGAATGACCTCAAATTTTGCACAGAAGTTCCAAATGACATAATGAACTTATTCTAACTTTCGGAACAACAATCTGAACCCGATATAATTAAAATCAACTTCCGGTCAAACTTGTGAACATTCCAAACCTTCAAATTGTCAACTCTCGTCATTCATGGCCAAAACCTTCTAGGAACATCCAAATACAAATCCGAGCATATGCCCAAGTCCGAAATTACTATCCGGACCTAACGGAACCATCAAAACACTGATCTGAGGCCAAATACATAAAATTCAAATTTGGTTAACTCATCCAACTTAAAGCTTCTAAAATGAGAATAGTTCTCCCAAATCAAGTTCCAAATCACCCAAAAACCAAAACCGACGATACGCACAATTCATAATACATCATACGAAACTACTCGTGACCTCAAACAATCAAACTTGATGTAAATGCTCAAAATGATCGGTCGGATCGTTACATATATACAATAAAGCTAAATCACATAAATCAAAACATGAAGAACAAATTTTAGTTTCACGTGGAGTAAAATCTCTACATACAACACAAATGGGGCTGAGAATTTGGGCCTTGAAAATTTCTAAAAAAGAATTCTTTATTAGTTGAACTATTGTGATGGTAATTGATGTAATAATATGCAAAGAAGGGGAAAATATATTTTTTGTAAAGCAGGTATGTCAGTGAAACCAACACAAATGAGCCTGACAATTTGGGCCATGAAAATGCCTCATGATTTAATTTTATTTATTAAACTGTGCGATGGTATTAAACGTAATAAAATACAAAAGGAGTGACAAATATATTTTAGATAAAGCAGGCATGTCAATGAAGAGGTGTCTGCTTCACCCGATGTACTTGCACTTCTAATATAGTACAAAGAAGTAGGAAATCTCTACATTTACAAATTTTCTGTTTAGCATAATTAATAAGAATGTTTTTTTCCTTATTAAATATTTGAATTTAACAAATCCTCAAATAGCCTTAACATTGGAGAAAAGCACAAAGTTGTTTACGTAGAGATTGAAATGGCAAGTATTGTGGTTCTCACATGGCCAGGAAAGTACCAATAGTTTCAAAAAGTTGTGTAATTTAATAAAGCAGAATAGTCTAATATATACTTGTACTTGTTCGATTTTGATATCCTGGTCCCTATACTTAACGAAATTTCATTTAGACACTTGTACTCGTTTAAACATAATATTTTAAACCCTTCTGACTATGTGTGTTCCTCAATCATCTTACTGTATTATCCACGTCAGATAAAAATATTCCACGTAATATTTTTTCTTCACAAAATTGTTTTTGGAGGAACAAAAAAAACAAGTTGAATCCAAAATTTTCTCTCACAAACACCTTCAAACCTTTCTTTGTCTGAAAATCATCCTTCTGCCATTTGAGAACCAAAATTCAGCATCTCATATTCTCTTTCAATTCTGAAACAAATCATCATTTCTCTTTCTTAATGTTTGCAAAACCAAATCAGTCAGTTTTGCAAAAAAATCCAGTGAACATTTTATTTTGTTCATTTTTATTTAAATCAAATATAATAAAAGTATCCAATATAATCTGTTTATAATTCTCAGCATGATACCTTAATATCTTGACCCAAAAAATAAAAAGAAAAATAAAAATGATAATAAGTGAGAAGGACCCCCGAAAAACAATCGGAAAATCCATAGTTACCCCTCTTCCATTTTTCTCTCTTTCTTATTTTTCGAAAATAATGTCAAAAACCCAACTCCTTTTTATAGGAGACCTTTAAATCAGCGAACAAGAACCTTCAAATCAGTGAAAAAAATTAAAATCACATCTCCTAAATCAAGTCACCATTAAAATTCAACGTGTTTTAAAGCCCAAATTAGTCAGAAGGATTTAAAATATTGTGTTTGAATGAGTAGAGATGTCTAGATGAAACTTTATTAATCATGAGGACCGGGATGTCAAAAAAAAACAAGTAGAGGTGTCTATTAGACTATCCTGCCATTTAATAAATTTAATTGGGCCCCATATATTTCACTTATCACCGTTGATTGTCACATTTTCTAGGTAGAAATTATTATATCATTCTATCCCGAGCCGCATGAGTTAACAATCATAAGAATATAATAGACTATTCATATTATGGTTACACATGAAATGACTAAATTACCCTAGAAAGGCAAGCTGACATGACGACCCTCTCCTGCTTTAAGCCTATTTTATATAGTAATAATATACATATTTATTATTGAGTGCTCGTTACTAGGGGTGTATAAAAGAAACTGAAAAACCGCATCAAACCGATAATCCGAATCAAATTGAAAAAATAGACTATGGTTCGGTTTGATTTGGTTTGTTGTTGGAAAAAAATCACGATCATAATTGGTTTTGTTTGATTTTAACTAAAAAACTCAAATTGAAACTAAACCGAACCAACATTACATGTATAAAAAATTTAAATATATTTATTGTAATGTAATTTGTAATTATTACTTACTTTTTCATATTTTTATCTTTTAACGTGTTATTTCAAGCTTGGACTTAGAACTTTTAAATGATCCAATAAGTTTCGGAGCCCATAAATATTTGTAACTGAAATGAAGTCCAAATCAAATTCAAATAAATACTAATGCTAACAAAAGACATTCAATCTAATACTAGGAATGACAATGTATTGGATATCTATTTTTTAGTTTTGATATGATTTAGATAAAAATGCATAACCTACTTCTATTTTTCTTTAGTGTTTAGTCATATAATTAATAGTACTTATTATACTTATTTTAGTATGACTTTGTACTTTGAATTATAATCATTTTTATTATGGCTTATTAATTATCAATATCTATTTTATGTGATTTTTTTGTTGTTGAATGTTTTAGAAAAATGCCATGACACATCTCATATTTGTATTATTTCTTGAGAAACACCTTATATAGTTGTATCTTATTATGATAAAGAGCATAAGTTATATGTTTTGTGCTATGAAGATTTTACGAGTTAAAAACTAGGGAAAATACAAAAAAAAAAAAATACAAAAAAAAAACCGAGAAATTTCGAGATTGAAAGTTTGATTTGGTCTTTAGATTTAATAACCCAACACAATTAATTTAATTTGTATAGTTGAAAAATCTGAGACGACCCTGACCTATGAACATCTATCACGACCTGGAATCTCAACCTCGGGTTCATGATGGCGCCTACCATCCACTTGCTAGGCAAGCCGGCATGAAACTGGTAATTAACCGATTTTAACAGTTGAAAACCGAATATAAACAATGAGAATTATATAAGTGTAAGTAGAATAAAATAATACCGAACAACAAGATCTAAACATATCCAAGAACCTAGAGTCACGACTACATAAGGATCTAGAGTGCTACAAATAAGGTCTGAACAAAAACAACTATTTCGAAACTCAATAAAACAGTGGAGATATAAAGGAAGAGGACTTCAGGGTTGCGGACGTCGTGAAACTATACCACAAGTCTCCTTGTGCAACTGAATTCGAGCAGGGAGCTACTGAGCGCCACAAGGACCAATACCAGAATTTGCACAAGAAGTGCAGAAATGTAGAACGAGTACAACCGGCCCAATGTACTCTGTAAGTGTCGAGTCTAACCTCGACGAGGTAGTGACGAGGCTATGACAAGACACCTACGTAAATAAACATGTACAAGTGTATATACAGTAGCAATAACAACAGAGAATAATAACGTACAAACTGGGAGAAGATATGAGAAAAGGGGAAAATATAACAACTACAACAGGTATGAAATCACAAAATAACCATGTAAATCATCAACCGGTAAAATGAGTTAAACCAAAGATATGAAAATGGCACAGCATCACCCTTCGTGCGTTTACTCTTGTCCTCACCATCTAATAATGATATAAATTAAATGAAATGGAATGATTACATCCTTCGTTATTTTACACTCTTCCTCACCATATATAATGAATAAATGAAATGAATGGCATGGGATCACCCTTCGTGATTTTACTCTCTTCTTCACCATGTAATAATAATATAAATGAAATAACACGATATCGTCCTTCGTGCTTTTACTCTTTCTTCCTCATAATGTAACAATGATAATATGGATCCGAGTAATAAATAGGAGAATAAATTTAACGTCAAATATGATGCCAGGATACCAAACTTCAACTTCCAGAAATATTCAACAATAATGCAAGGAGCAATAATTACGAAACGAATAATCAAGAAATAATAATCTAACCTAAAAATTGATGTCATAATTAACAAAGCAATAAAATACAAAGAAACAAATTCCACCTGCATGCTTTAACTCAATAACAACGCATAAGTACTCGTCACCTCACATATACTTTGTTGGCACATAAAACATGTAGCAAATAGACTAAAAGGTCCTAATCCCTCAATTTAAGGTTAACCACGACACTTAGCTCGCTCCACAATTAAATCAAAACTCAACTGGGGCTTGCCTCTATAATTAGCCTAAAAACAATCAAATCTAGCCAATTTAGTTCGAACAATTCAAAATAAGCTTTAGAAACTACCCATGAGTGAAAAGATTCAATCTTTAAGGTTCTTTTGGAAAAGGTCAATCTCAGGTCCACTAGGTCAAAACCATAGATTCGGACCAAAATCCAATTACCCATTCACCCCCAAACCCGGTAATATGAATAGTTTCGAAATCCGACCTCAATTTGAGGTCTAAATCTCAATTTCTCAAAATTCTCAATTTCTACCATGAAAAAGCATAGATTAAAGGTTGAAATCAATGGGTGTTTATAGAAATGGAAAACAATAAGTTAAAATCTACTAAGCTATGAAGTTGGGATGAAAACCCTCTTCAAAATCGCCTCTAGGCCGAGCTCAAACTTGAAAATGGTGAAAATGGGTTAAATTCTGACTTTGGGATATTTAAGTCACTGGGCATCAGGCCTTCTTTGCGTTCGCGAAGGGCCTGACGCGATCGCGAAGAGCAGCAGCCCAAGTGACCTTCGCATTTGCGAGGGGCTGCACGCGTTCACGATGTACTGTCCCCCTAGCCTTCACGTTCACGAGCCTGGGCTCGCGTTTGCGTAAAACAACCCTGCCTCCCCCCAGAATCCCTTAACCCATCGCGTTTGTGAGTGAAGGGTCGCATTCGCGAATGTTAATCCCTCCGATGCTTCGCGTTTGCGTGGAAGGAAAACTACCCCATCCAAGTTACCCTTCATGATCGCGGGAGTTGCTTTGTGATCGCGAAGAACAAAATACCAGACATTAGAAAACCAGCTGAAGCTATAACCCCTAAGTCCAAAATTTACTTGTAGCCTATCTGAAACTCACCCGAGCCCTTGGGCTCCAAACCAAACATGCACACTAGTGTAATAACATCATACGAAGTCGCTCGCGCGATCAAAACACCACAATAATACATAGAACTACGAATCGGATATCAAAATGCACGAAATTTTCAAAGAAACTTAAGAACTTTCAAATTCACAACTGAGCATCTGATTCATGTCAAATCAACTCTGTTTTACACCAAAGTTTGCAGACAAGTCATAAATGGAAAATGAACCTATACCAAGTTCTAGAACCGAAATATAAACCCGTAGAAACAATGTCAACCTACAGTCAAACTCAGGAATTCTTTAAACTTTCAAATTACTAGTTTTTAACATATCACGTCAAATCATATCAAGGACTTCCGAATTCAGTTCCGAGCATACTCCCAAGTCCCAAATCATGTTACGAACCCACCGGGTCGTTAAAATACCAATCCAAATCCGTTTACACAAAATTTTGAACGTAGTGAACTCAAATCAGTTTTAAGGAAAAAAATTCACACTTTCTTCAATTTTTCACATAAAGACCTTTCCGGAGTAAGAAACAGATTGCGCACAAAAATTGAGGAATTTTAAACGGAGCTAATCGAGGTCTCGGAACACGAAAATAAAAGCTAAAACTCAAAATGACCTATCAGGTCATCACATTCTCCACCTCCAAAACAAATTCTCATACTCGAACGGACATAGAAAGGAACCTGAACTGGTGAAAAGGTGGTGAAAATATACCCCACATATCAGACTCGGACTCCCACATAACTGCCTCGATCGGCTAACCTCTCCACTACACTCAAACATAAGGATAACTCTTAGATCTCAACTTCCGGACCTACCAGGCTAAAATGGCCACATGCTCCTCCTCATAAGCCAAATCCTTGTCCAATTGGACTAAGCTGAAATCTATTACATGGGACGGATCACCGTGACACTTCCGGAGCATGGGAACATGGAACACTGGGTGGACTGTTGATAAGCTAGGTGGCAATTCCAGCTTGTAACCCACCTCACCAACTCTCTCAAGAATCTTAAAGGGTCCGATATACCTAGGGCTCAACTTGCCCTTCTTCTCGACCTCATCACACCCTTCGTGGGTGAAACCCAGAGCAAAACCCTCTCTCCAACCATGAATGCAACATCACAAACCCTCTGACTGGCATAACTCTTCTGCTTAGACTGAGCCGTACGAAGTCGATCCTGAATCATCTTGACCTTTTCCAAGGCATCCTGAACCAAATCGGTACCCAACAACCGAGCCTCTGCCAACTCAAACCAATTAATTGGAGAGCTACATCGCCTCCCATATAAGGCCTCATAAGGAGCCATTTGAATAGTTGATTGGTAGCTGTTGTTGTAGGAAAACTCTGCAAGCGGCAAGAACTGATCCCAAGAATCCCCAAAATCCATAACACAGGCGCGAAGAATATCCTCCAATATCTGAATGGTGCGCTCGGATTATGTGTTCATTTGGGGATGAAATGTTGCACTCAACTCAACTTATGTTCCTAACTCACGTTGTATGGCCCTCTAGAAGTGCGATGTGAACTACGTACCCCAATCATAAATAATGGACATTGGTACTCTGTGAAGACGAACAATCTCGCGAATATAGATCTCAGTCAGTCGCTCTGAAGAATAAAGAGCTACCGCAGGAATAAAATGTGCCGACTTGGTCAACCTATCCATAACGACTCATATTGCGTCAAACTTCTTCAAAGTCCGTGGGAGCCCAACAACAAAATCCATGGTAATACGCTCCCACTTCCACTCGGGAATCTCAAGTCCCTGAAGCAGACCGCCAGGCCTTTGATGCTCGTTCTTTACCTTGCTTGAAATTCAAACACCAAGCCACATATGAAACTATATCTTTCTTCATTCTTCTCCAACAATAATGGTGCCTCAAATCATGATACATCTTGGCGGCACCTGGATGATGGAATACCACGAACTGTGGGCCTCCTCAAGAATCAATTCATGAGGCCCATCAACATTGGGTACGCAAATCTGATGCTGCATCCGCAACACCCTATCATCTCAAATAGTAACCTACTTGGAAACACCATGTCACACCCTTCCTTAAGGAAAAACAAATGGGGGTCATCATACTGACTCTCTCTAATGCGCTCATACAAAGAAGACCGAGCAAGCGTGCAAGATAGAACTCGACTAGGCTCTGAACATCTAACCTCACAAACTGATTAGCCAAATCATGAACAACCAATGCAACCGGTCTCTCACCAGCTGGAATATATGCAAGGCTACCCGTATTCACATCCTTTTCTACTCAAGGCATCAGCCACCACAATGGCCTTCCCGGAATGATACAAAATGGTGATATCATAGTCTTTCAACAGCTCGAACCATCTTCGCTATCTCATATTGAGATCCTTTTTCTTAAAAAAATACTCTAAAGTTCAATGATCTGTGAATACCTCACACGACACATCATAGAGGTAATGCCTCCAAGTCATCAATGCATGAACAATTGCGGCCAACTCCAAGTCATGAATAGGGTAATTCTCCTAATGAAACTTCAACTACCTAGATGTGTATGCAATCACCCTGCCATCCTGCATTAACACTCGCCAAGCGCAATACGCAATGCATCAGAATACATAGTGTAGGATCCTGAACCGATGTGCAACACCAACAGCCATAATCAAAGCACTCTTGATCTTATGAAAGCTCAACTCACACTCATCGGACCACCTGAATAGAGAACCCTTCAGGGTCAATCTAGTCAATGGGGCTGCAATGAATGAAAACTCCTCCACGAACCGGTGATAATAACCGCCAAACCCAGGAAGCTCTGAATCTGTATAGCTGAAGTAGGTCTAGGCTAGTGTTGAACTGCCTCCATTTTCTTAGAATCCACTTTAATGCCCTTGGCAGATACAACATGCCCTAAAAGGTTTGAGTCCAACAAAAACTCACACTTTGAAAACTTGTCATACAATTGACTATCTCTCATGGTCTGAAGTACAACCCGAAGATGCTGCTCATGCTCCTCTCGACTGCGGTAGTAGATCAAGATATTATCAATAAATACGATCACAAAATAATCCAGGTAGGGCTTAAATACCCAATTCATCAAATCCATAAATGTTGTTGCGGCATTTGTCAACCCAAATGACATCACTAGGAACTCATAATGCCCATACAGTGTCCGAAAAGTTTTCTTAGGGACATCTGATGCCCTAATCTTCAAGTGATGGAAGCCAGATCTCAAATCAATCTTCGAAAACACTTTGGCACCTTGTAGCTGATCAATTAAGTCATCAATCCTCGGCAACATATACTTGTTCTTGATAGTAACTTTGTTCAACTGCCATAGTCTATACACATCCTCATCGAACCATCCTTCTTTTTCACGAACAACACTGGTGCATTCTAAAGCGAGACACTAGGTCTAATGAATCCCTTATCAAGCAAATCCTGCAACTGTTCCTTTAGTTCATTCAACTCAGGGGGGCCATACGGTATGGTAGAATAGAAATGGGCTGAGTGCCCAGGGCCAAGTCAATACAGAAGTCGATATCTCTGTTGGGTGTCATCCCCGCAGATATGCAGAGAACACCTCAGGAAACTAACACACAACTGGTACTGGATCCATGGAAGGAACCTCTACACTAGAATCATGGATATAGGCCAAATATGCTAGATACCCCTTCTACCATACGCCGAGACTTTACATAAGAAATAACCATGCTAGTAGAATGGCCAGGATTCCCCCTCCACTCTAATCAGGGCAACCTCAGCATGGCTAAGGTCATCGTCTTGGCGTTACAGTCCAGTATAACATGATAAGGTGACAGTCAATCCATGCCTAAAATAACATCAAAGTCCACTATATCAAGAAGTATGAGATCTACACAAGTCTCAAGGCTACCGATAGAAACCATACACGAGCGCTAAACACGATCTACAATAACAGGATCTCCCACATGCATGGACATATAAACAGGAGCAATCAAAGAATCATGAGGTATAACCAAATATAAAATGACACGTAGGAATAAGTAGAACCTGAATCAAATAGAACTGAGACGTCTATATGGCAAACTGAAATAATACCCATAATGATGGTGTTGAATGACTCGGCCTCAGGCCTAGCTGGAAATGCATAGAAATGGGGTTGAGCCCCACCATTCCGACCTCTGCCTCTCGGATAGCCTCTAGCTGGCTGGACTCCACCTCTAACAGCCTGACCTCTACCTCTGGCAGCCTGAACCCTGCCTCTAGCTGGCTGAGTGAGCGGTGAAGCAACCGACGCCAGAACCGTTGCACGAGAGCTCTATTGTGGCATCCCACCCTGTGACCTAGGGAAAAATCTAGAGGGGTGCCTTGGATCTCCACATTATAACAAGCCCTCAGTTGTTGTACTGCTGACCCTGGAACTGGCCCTGTCGACCCGAATAGCAACTCTGATAACTTTGGATCGGAGGTGCACTGATATGAGTCGATGGTGCATTGTAGGCTAGATGCTAAAGATGATCTACATAAGGACCACGACTACCCGAAGCATTGTGGGATACTTGAAGTGTTAACTGAAATGACCGGGGAGGATGGCCTTGATAAGTGGGGATTTTGACTACTTATTAGGGCCTTTTAGATTTTGTTTTAGTCTAAAAGCATTGAATTGTAAATCAAAGCTTGTCATCTTTCGATGGAACTTGAGCACAAAGACATGTGGACTCTAAAGAAGTTGAATCTTGATTGGGATGCAACCACTAACTTGAGGGTTGAACATTTGAATGAATTGGATGAGTTCCAATATCATGCCTACACAATTTCGTCCTTGTACAAAGAGAAGATGAAATACCTTCATGACAAATACATTCGGAACAAGGAGTTCAAGGTGGGAGATCTTGTGTTGTTATTCAACTTACCGTTGAGGATGTTTCACGGAAAGGTGAAATCTAAATGGAGTGGTCCCTTTGAAATTGTAGGTGTGACACCTTTTGGTGCATTGGACTTGAAGAACGAATACACCTTTTGGTGCATTGGACTTGAAGAACGAATACAATGAGGTATTTCGAGTCAATGGTCACCAGGTGAAGCACTATTTGGCAAAGGTTGATGATGACCACATTGTAGCAGTGATTCATTTCAAATGATGGTAGTCTGCGTCGTGTCGTGACGTTAAATCAGGCGCTTCTTGGGAGGCAACCCATGTTTCTTTTTCTTTTCTTTCTTTTATAGATAGGTGTTATTTGAATTTGAAGTATATTGCAGGAATGAGTGTGTTTTACAGGAAGTGTGCATAGAAAATTGGCTAAGTGTGGAAAGAATTGCAGACCGCAATTGTATTCTGCGGACCGCACAAGTTGAAGGTGGAAAATGTCAACTTTCTGAAGTTGATTTGTCAGTGAAATGGACAATCTATGGCCGCGACCCAAATTCTGCGGATCGCAATTGAATCTGCGGCCGGATAGCAAATTATGCGGACAGCAAAACAAAAAGGCATCAGATGCCCCAAGTAATAGAGTGCGGACCGCAAGAGGAATTTTGTGGCCGTACTCACCTCCCCTTCACTTGTCAAACACCGTACAGTATAAATAGAGGGGCTAGGGCATTGTTCCTCCTTTTCCCTCTCTAAGCTCACAAAGTGCACAATTTAAAATTTTTTGTTAAATTAGTTGCTCACTAGCCTAACAACTGTTGATCACTCATCTCTTGCACTCATTCATATCAGGTATGCATCATCATATTGATTAATTTCTTTTAATTTTAGGTTTTTTGTGAAAAATTAGACCATTTTGCTGTGAATATATTTTAACAACCATGTCGGGTGAATACGTAGTGGGTAGAGTGATAAATGCTCTAAGGGGAATGGGTAAATTGAGTTTTATGCTTAGATGTTGTTTCCATGTCAAAATTATGCAAAAATTTGAAGCCCTAAGTGAAAAATGACCTTATGTTCGTAATTGTTGGAATTTGCAGCCGCACAAGAAATTGTGTGGTCCGCAGAAGTTAAAGTATAGGGAATTATAGTAATGCATGTCTCTGCGGACGCGATGAAAAATGTGCAAACCGCAGAAATACCACTGCAGCCACAGGGGCTGCATGTGCCAGTTACACTAAGTGTCACCCTCGCGAGTAAGGAAAATTTCTATCCTTGGTACAGAAGGATTACCGCAAGGAGAGTAAGGGTCATCGATGATGTAAAAAGACGCCAAACATGAAGAGGTAAAACATTTATACGTAGATTATCGTAGCACTAAATCTTAGTACTCTCCTAAGGGGGGGAATATGGAGTGATGTAGCAGTAAGTTAGAATTAAGTGGTTCTAGTAATTATGGAATGGTAAAGGAAGAATGCAATAAAAATGAGAAAGGAATGAGATTGCACTTCTCCAAATCCTACCGATATTCTACGATTCCAGAACATTATGCAAGCACGGTGTCAAGGAAAGGAAGTAAGGGTCCCTGCCCGAGATGTTATTGATAAATAAGGAGCTAGTGCGAGAGGTAAGTTAATACAAAGTAAATAACTCAAGAAATATTATGTGGAATATATATATATATGAGAATGTAATAACAAGCACATGAGTGTGGAGGTATGTAACTACGGATAATTATAGGCGAGGAAGGACATAAAAAAAAAATTGTCGAGTATACCATGTAATAAGCTCGTGGATTTACAAGAGTCAGAGGATCCTCCCTAAGTACTACAATGAAAAACTAGCTGAGAAAATAAGGAAGAAGGATTCAACCTAAGCACAGTGACCTAAAGAGAAAATGGTCATGTAAAAACAGTCTCACTACAAAATTATACGCACCCAAAAGGAAAGTGGCACCTACCATGGTTAATGAACCGGGAGTAAAAAATTGAACGTAATATTTGAGAGCATATGAGTTGCACAAACATTCCAGCATGCGTGGGAACTAAGATAAGCTAAGTATGCACGCAACAAGGAGGTAGAAAGACCAGGAAAAGTAGTAGCTTACATTTAAAGAAAGTTGAGAAGGAACGAAAGGAATTATTCAATCAATGATCCAAAGTTAGTTATGTTATGAATGCACTTAAGATTTCTGGGTATTATCCATGCAGCATATATGTTGATAATCATACAGCCGTAGAAGATTCCGGTATAAGTTAAAAGAAAGAATTGAGCCTAGGTCATAGACAAATGATTGAATTGTTAGAACATTGTATCATAGATATTCCATAGAGTCCATGAGGGGATAAAAGAAGATAGCTTAAGCCTACATAAAGGTTTATATGATTGAAGACAAAACTAAAGAGTTACATCAACAAAGTAAACCAGGAGTCTGATTATTGAATCCAGAAAATTATAGAAATCGTGATTGAGGACATTGCAGAATCATTCTTAATATCAGAGGTACAAGAGAGATAGTAAAGTAGTAGTCATATTCTATAACGACTCTACGATAAAGCCAGTTAGAAGAGTACCAGCCTCATAAGAAGCCAGTATGAAGCTCCCACCGGATTGTGTTTGCACCAAAGGTGCAAGTATTATAATAGAGCTTCGACTTGTGGATGTGAAATATACCTATATGGAAGGAAGGTCATGAAAGAGATAGAAGATGTAATGCAAAATTTTAAGGTAAGTAAGGTAAAGGTAAACAACATACGAGATACTCAAATGCAGAAGGTTGTGAATACTCCATACTTTGGATAGAAGGCCAGAAGTATTGGGATTCAGTATCCAGGAATGATAGCAGCGCCGTCAGTAGCATATCTTCCAACATATGGTTTCTAGGTACCGAGAAGTATAGTTAAGAGAGTAAAGAAGAGTTAGAGACGATGTAATGTCTCGTTTGATGTTCCAGAATAACATAAGGAAATCTATGATGCAAGAAAGTTGAAGGAAGATTGTGAGTAATATAAATGGATATGTGTAAATCGCAAGCTAAAGTATGGTAGAGCGAAAAGGTTTTAGGAAGACACTAGTAAGGATAAGAAAGGGAAAGTGAGAAGGTAACGAGAATAGATAAGTCCTCGAGATTAAGCCCACGAAAACAAGAGATCTGATGGTTTCTCTAAGTTACAGGAAGCTCACCATAGCCTGAATGAACTCAAAAGTGTCTAAGACTAGTAGCATTTAGAAGAGATGGAATGCTACCATGGTAATATAAATGCGGGTGTAATTGTGACAGATAAACGATGACGTTTGGGCCTTCAATTGAGTAATGATTTGAAGAAGAAAAAAAAAGGGATTTCAAGAATTGTACATGATTAAAATACCCACGTAAGTGAATCACATTGGGATGCTATGAAATACGTTTATGTAAGTATAGTATCTCCCCTAGGTGGATCAGTCTAATTACTCCAGATGTCCCTTATGAGACGTAAGCCCTACTGGCAATGTATTACGTAAGAAGTTTCAAGTTATCAGTGGTAAATAATAGATCAACATTGAGGTGAATCAACAATGGATGGATAAAAGTTACAATAGTATGAGATGAGATCAGGATGTCATTCTTAAGATGAACAGTAATGAGGAAGCATTAAAGGACTTAGATTTATATATATATGATAAGCAGCGAGATTGTAACCTGGAGTTGGGTAGCAGACCTCGGTAATAATAAATTGAAGTAAGATTTAGGATACAGTATGACCTACCTAGATGCAATAAATTCACACGGGTGGATAACCGGGGCTATGAAACAAGATATAGCAATAGTCATAAGTTCGACAAAGTACCGAGCAAAGAAATTCTGTAATCTTATAGATTCCCAAAGGGACATCTTGTAAATTTCTATATATGTTCCCAAAATGAGACCTAGAGATTGGCTACAAGCTGAAGGGAAGAGTCGCATAGGCGCACATACAAGGAAAAAGTCGCACATGCTGCATGATCGAAGGTAGCAACAATTACGAGATTGAAAGGATTCTGACCACAAGTCATGGTGTGAGAAAGAGACCAAAAAGGGGGGATACCTTGGCCTTTGGATTTATTCACAGAACAGTCTCCTAGATAGCAAAAGACAGTATTAAAACAATTCGTAAGAGCTATCAGTGCACCAGTCAACATTCGAGGAATGTTCCAAAGGGGGGAATGATGTTATGCCCCATGTTTTTGTACGTGAAAGTACGCCATAAGTAAATTGATAAAAGCTCATAAATAAGACGTTACATCCCATATTTTCGTATGTTAAAGTTTCATCGTAAGTTAATCGACATAAGTTTGGGAATGATATTATTTTAAGATTTTAAGCGTTATGCTATTTCAAAAAAGTGATAAGTAAATTCGTGAAAGTGAGAGGGTAAGTGAATCGAAGAAAATAAGTTTCGTCCAAGTGTGACAATTTGGGATAAAATACGATTCGGGTTATAATACCCGGTATTTATGGAGTAGTGCCATACAAAGTACCACATGACCATGATAGTAAGGTGTGTTAAAAGTGAGTAGTATTTTAAGTAATTTGAGATAATTTTTAATTATGTGAATAATTGGGTAATTATGGATTTTTAGGTGGGAGATTAACTTGTAAATTAAATTTTGTGAATAATTATTTGGATAATTGTTGGGGGGTCAAACCAACATGTGATTTATGAAGACTTGGCGGAAAGATAAAGCCAATTTAATGACTCTTAAAATCATGAGAAAGGTGTCATTTTGAGAGATTGATTGGTGGCTAAAGTAAGCCTTATAAGTGGGGCCCACACCACTCTAATAAGAGACCTTTCTAAGTTATTCATTCACTTAGGAAAGATAGCATAACGGATCTGCTATGGCAACATAGATAGCTTCAATAAAATTTCACACGATGTTATAATGTGTAATAGCAACGGAATTTTGCGATTCTAAGGGAATACGGTGTAATCTTTCTCAAGAATATCATGAGAATTTTCCCCTACTTTGATTCGCCGTTACATGTTTTGTCGCAATCAACGTGTGTTAGAGGGATTATCAAGATAATTGGCTCATGTATATTAAGGCTATCCCTTCTTCTTTTTGGCTTGATCTATACGACACGAACGAAACAAGCAAATACACAAATTTCATAAATGACTATATTCATAGAAGTATTAGAGATACCTATGTTCTTTAACTCCCGTATGTCTTATTGTTCTATCGTATGTTCATGGATCTCATAAAATACATAAGTTGATAAAGTTTATTTCATGATATTAATCAAAGGCATAATGGCCTTTTGACACTCTGAAATATTTTATTGACATACTTCTCATGCATTGCATTCATTTACATTGACCCATGACCAGATGGAATTATATACGCATATATATGTATATATATGTATATGGTATATGGGATACGGGAAAAGGTTACGATGTTATACACGCACCACCACCTGATCAGCTGGTATACATTTATGATTTACCCACAGTGGCCGAGATGATATGATGGGATGCCCTTAGAGACTTGATGATATTATGAACGCATATACATATGCATGGTATGACATTTATACGCATATGCATGAAATTATGATATTAAATGATTCACAGAGATATTAAGATATACATGTTGAGTCTTTTACTCCATGTTTATCTCATGTTTGTTGTTTACTGATTTTCATTCCTTACATACTCGGTACATTATTTGTACTGACGTCCCTTTTGCCTGGGGACGCTGCATTTCATGCACGTAGGTCCCGATAAATAGGTTGAGTCCTCCAAGTAGGCTATCAGCTCAGCGAAAGATGTTGGTGTATTTTATTTGCTCCGGAGTTGCTTAATTGGTCAGTATGATTTAGATATGTATTGATTGGTATGTCGGCGCCCTGTCCTGGCCTTATGACATTTATGTACTCTTAGAATCTTGTAGACATAAGTCATGTATATGAAAGATTGTATGGCCTTGTCAGCCTATGTTCAGTGTAGGAGTGATTATTTTGGCCTTATAGGCCTGTATGTCATATGTATAAGTCAGTACATCAGGTTGGGTCATTTTATATCGAGTGTTCCCTCATGTTTTATTCTTGTTACCTCATACGGCCCTTCTAGCCCATTGACCCATGTTGATGTAATAACAAAGATACGTTATGTTGGTACTCGGCTGAGTAAGGCACCGGGTGCCCGTCGCGGCCCATCGGTTTGGGTCGTGACACTTATGTCCCATATAGGGACGTCTCTGAGGGAAAATCAGCTTCAATACATGAGCAATCGGTCGTCCAATCAAGGCCACCAGGGAGATATCAGCTTAGGGATGAGCCATCATCATTACATAGCACCTCTGAAGGTTCGGAGAGTACTAGTCATGCTTCTGATCCTTCCCTAGCACCTGTCTCGCAGGCACCAGAGACATCATTTCAGGACATCCCAGATGATGGCCGAGGGGGAGATGCTAGAGTTGTCGCCCTTGAGCGGTCGAAGAAGAAAGAGGTGTGGGAGGATGATTTCTTCAGTTTGGTTGCCTTCTCTAGTTTCCATGAGTGGTGGTCAGTGAGGTCACTCACTCTTAAGCGACAGTTCCAATTGAAAGATCTAGAAAAGTACAACCTTGCAGTCTTGAGGCAGTTCTGAGAGCACAAGGGATGTTTGTGGTTCACGTAGAGCGTGGTGGATGAGAAGGAATACCTTGTATAGGAGTTCTACACTAATGTGGTGCATATTAAGAAAAGGACAAAGGTAACTAAAGTGAGGAACCTCAATGTGCGTTTTGACCAACACACATTGAACACCTACTTGGGGTTTGATGATATCGAGCCCAGTGAATATTTAGAGAAGTTTGCACTTTGGGATGCATCTCGCCCGTGGCTAGCTGAGATTCTAGCAGCTCCTGGGCTACCACCACCATGGATCACAGTAGGGGTTGCTATTCACAAAAACACTCTAAGTTTTGAGGTGATGTGTTTTGATGTTATGTGATGTGTTTTGAAGGCTCGACTAAGTTTGGATAAGGTATTAGGACTGGTTGGTAAGTTTGGTTGAGGTCTCGGGGGCCTCGGGGATGTTTCGGATGCTCAACAGGGTGAATTGGGACTTAGGAAACCAGCTGAAGCATTGCTGGTGCTGGTGTTTCGCACCTACGGAAGGGGAGTCGCAGGTTCCGACAGGGGATACGCAGGTGCGGTCTTGGCCAAGGACAGCCAATGTCCGCAGGTGCGGTCTGGGTTCCGTAGGTGCGGAGCCGCAGATACGGCCTAGTGACCGCAGGTACGGCCTAGTGACCGCAGGTATGGCCCCAACCCTGTTAGCGAGTTTACGCATCTGCGATGGATTTTCAGCAGGTGCGGTCCAAGAGTCGCAGGTGTGGAATACCTGGGTTGTTTATACAAAATCTGAGGGTTTGAAGTTCATAATTTCTAAAATGATTTAGAGCTCGGGAAAGTGCGATTTTTGAAGAGATTTTCACTTGGGCAATTTGGGTAAGTTATTCCTACTCGGTTTAGACTAATTTCCATGATTATACACTTGAATCTACCCTTTAATTTCGAATTTATGGTGGAAAATTGGGGAAAATTTGGATAAAGTTATTAGGCCAAGCTTGTGAGTTTTGATCGAGATTTTGATATGCGATTAGAGTAATTCTTGTATGGTTAGACTCGTGAGTGAATGGGTGTCCGGAATTTGTAACTTTTACTCGATTCCGAGACGTGGGCCCGAGGGACTTTTTGGGTAATTTTCCAAATTTTGCGTATTAGCTTTGAACCAATTATCTATATTGATTCCTTAAAGTGATATTTACATTATGCAATTGAATTGAATAGATTCAGGCCATTCAGAGTCGGGTACTCGTGGCAAGAGCGTGGTTTTGAGTTGAGTAGCGCAATCGAGGTAAGTGGATTGCCTAACTCTGTATTGATGACTTCCCCTTAGGTTGTTTTGATACTATTTGTTGTATGGACGCCATGTACGTGAGGTGATGAGTACGTACACGGGCCATTGTTGCAAAAAATCCATTCTTCCTTCCATGCCATAAATCGTTTCACTCTTATTTCACTGTTTACTGTGCTAATTGTGTAGTCTAGATTAGGAAGGAGCATGTCTACCTGTTTTTCCTGAATTCCCTATGTGATACTATGTGCACCATGCTTAGTTAGTCCTATTCTTTGTCTTGCCTGTGATTTTTCTCCTGAACTGTTTAAATGAACCTTATCCGGTATTCATTTGCATTTCATATTTAAATTGGGACTACAGACGTATTCTGGGAGATCCCCATGTACAACATATTTATTTTGGGACTACGGACGTATTCCTGTAGATCCCCTTGTACTGCATATTTACTTTGGGACTACGGACATATTCTGGGAGATCCCCATGCTGCTGATTCTGGGAGACTGCAAGGTACTTCTGCTGCGTCCACAGAATCCTCCGAGTCTACTTCTATTCTATCTTATAGAAACGTTCTTATGCACTTTCTTTCCAGTTTTTGTTAGAGCTACAGTAGTGTTAGAAGCTTGTGACTGTTTATGAAATTTCGGGTTTTGGGAAGTTATATTTTGTACGTGCCAAGTGGCGATGTTTCATTAGTAGATTTACTTTATTCCGTCTTTATTTTATTGCTTCTGTTTAATATCTTATCCGCAATTAGGATTACCTAGTCGCAGAGACCAGGTGCCGTCACGATGCCTTTCGGAGGATAAAACGGGTCCTGACAGGACTATGCCTAGGGGAAGTTTGAGTACCTCGTGAGCCGTGATTGCTTCGGCCTTTGGCCTTTCAGGAATTTTCTTGTCTACCCTTGTTATTATTTTGCTTTAGTTTTGAATTGGAGACACTGCACTCTGGGGTGAGAGAATCCCTTTAGATCATTAGTAGTATTATCTTAGTATGTTAATTTTTTTTTAGTTTCATATTTTTGTTTTTATAGTTGTGTAGTAATTTGGTAGTAGTTTTAGTAGCTTAATTTTTTATTCTTTTTTTATATGTGAAAAATCAGAAAAATTGAAAAAAGAAGTAAAAAAAATCGAAAAGGTAGAAAAATTGGACTTTTTCCGACTATGGATCTCCTAGACAGTTTTCTTTAGGGATTAAAGTCTAAACAAAAATCTAAAAATATGTCTTTTATCTTTCTTTAAGTAGTAATAATCCCCTGTGTTTTTTTTTTGTGTGTCGCGGTTCTTTTCCATGGGATGTAGGTTGATTCGGGTATTAATTTTTTATTCTTAGAGTAGGATGTAGGAAATAAAAGGAGAAAGAATGATGAACCTAGACACCATTGACTTGTTTGATAGTAGCATATTTAAGCTTTGGCATGTGTAGTATCTTCCCTATCTGCTTAATTGGATAGCATGTTTTGTGGCGCCTATGTCTCGTTTACTTGACTTATGTTCGCTTTGTGCTTTATACTTAATATCTCGTGGCTTTGTGAATACTAGCATTGTTTGGGAATCAGAATGAGACCGTCCATAGTGAGTCATGTGCCATGTGTGAAATGAGGTTTTATATAGTCCATGTTATTGTGATTGAGTCTAGAACTTGCCCGCTATATGAGTTGAAGCGAAATTTTAGGTGATAGTCTGTTTGAAAAATGATTTTAGGCTTTCTTTGATCTTTTTGAGTTTATTGCTTACCATAAATAAAATCTATCCCTAGTTAACCTTTTTGAGCCTATAGACTTTTATTTGGCACCCACATTACAAGCATATACCCTTTTTATTCTTAATTGATATTGTGTGTGATCATTTTACCTCTTAAAGCACTTTAATTGTGAAATGAGCGCTAAAAGAAGTAAGGAGGGAATGTGGGTTGACTTTTGAGTGGAACCAATGAAAGAAAGAAGGGTGCAGTTATTTTGTAAAATAATACACCACTACCGGAAGTTGAAAAAGAAAAAAAAATCTGAAAAAAAATGTAGTTGAATAAATATCTTGTTTTTGCTAGTGGAGTATAATAACGATAGTGCTTAAAGAAAAAAGAATATTTTTTTGGGTAATTTTGTTTGTGAATTGAAGTTGGGATTGAAGAATATGCATTTAAATTTGATTATGTGACATGTTAAAGTGCTTAGGAGGGTGAACCACTATTCCTAAATATATCCTACCCGTCCCTTGACCCACATTACAACCGTGAAAATCCCTAATTGATTTTAGATCGAGTGAGCTTACATTAGTAGAGATTTATATTATGGGCAAGCCTATGGTACCAGTTGCATGCATGTGACTTCTTTGTGAGAGTGAGAGATTTCTTTTATATACAAGTGAGTTATTAAACTATATTTGATCTTGAGATTCGGATGTGTGGATTCAACTTACTCTCTTTGCTTTTGTTGTGAGGGAACACGGTTTCACGAGGGATAGGTAACATTATTAGAATTCTATATGATGTTAGATGTTCTAGACATAAGTGCATTGGGTCATTGAGTTAATTTTTGAGGCTAGGATTGTTGTGAGCATGTTGTCTTTGTTTGAATATTTTTGAAGAATGACATAAGTAAAGGGAAGTGTATGTGATTGAATATGTTAGAGATTAATTGTTGTTATCAACCATGGTCAGTGGTGTAGAGTTCTCAAAGATAGAGTAATTTATTGGTTGACTCGAGGATGAGCAACGTTTAAGTGTGGGGTGTTGATATTTGGCTTAAAATACGCATATTCTTATGTATATTGCCTCGCATTATGCTCATGTCTCGTAAATTTCAGATGTATAATATAATGAATTGTGCTAATTTGTGGTATTTCTATGTGTGTGAATCATTTGAATGTGATTTGGGACGAAAGTGCACGCATTGGAGCAAAAATGGGAAGAAAAGGCGAAATGACCAGTTGAGCGCCACATGCAACGTAGGGCGCTACCTATGGCGCTCAAAACAGAATGCTGAAAAGTTGCGAGCCAGGGCCGGCGCCCCACACTGCCCTGGATGCTCCAAACGGGAACTTGTCTATTTCATCCGGGACTTGATTATTTCGGCCCTACACACCCCTAACTTGTATAATAGGGGTCCTAAACCTATTTTGGAAGAAGGGAGGATGTTTTTAAGAGAAAAACACATGAACAGAGCCGCCGTGGAGGCCGGGTTTCATCTTTTCTTCCACAAAACTTAGTAATTTTTATGTTTCTTTGTATGATTTGTAGTTTGGCTAACATGTCTATGTGGATCTAAACTTCACGTTCTAGGGTTGTGGTTCTTTCACGGCAATTGTTATTCGGATATTGATTTTGATTTCTTGATTTATTATTTAGTTTATTTATTCAATCCTGCGCTTAATTATTTGATTGCTTGATCATCAATTGAATACTATGTACGAATCTAGAGTTGAACTCGAAAGTGGAAATTCTAGATTGCACATAGGATTGAGTAGAGCAAGTTCTTGAACCTAGGCATCGTGGTACGGATTCGCGGTTAGGATAGACATATACCTAATTGCCTTGCTTGGTTGATTTTCAGGAATTATAAATGCGTTCTTGCTAGTTCTAATTCCATAGACATATAGGCGTTAGGTTAACTTGAATAGGTGAGTATGAACTCGACAGATTCTTATGAGAAATATTAACCCTGTTAACCAATAAACTAGATAAATTAGTTAGTCAATTCAATTGAAGAATACATTAAGAATGTTAGATAGCACATAACCCTAGATCGTTTTCATAACATTGATAACATAAAAAAATCGGCTCTTCCTCTGTTCAAAGTTCATTATTAGTTTTTCTTTATTTTAATCAGTAAGAATCAAATATTTCTAGGTTAATCCTTGTTTAGATAATTAGGAAAGGCTAATTTAGTTAATAGTTAATCACAAGTCCTCGTTGGTTCCACACTCTATCTTATCACTTTATTACTTGACGACCGCGTATAGTTGCATGTGCGCTTGTTTGCAACACCTAGCTCCCATATAAACTCCTTGTGGGTTCGATCCCGACTCTTCGTTGGGTTACTATTATTGCGATCAACTGATTCATACCTTGTTTTAAGGTGTGTATTGTGCGCAATAGGTCAGGCCTCTACCAAAAGTACCCCTGCCTCAAAATGAGGCACCACTGAACCCAACGAAATAACGAGGCCTCTTATCAGATACCGGCCCCCTCTCCAGACCAAAAACCATCTCGATCCGTGTAGCAATTTCTACGGCTCTCTGAAAAGAAATATCATCTCCGGTCTCCTTGACCATCTGTAGCCTGATACTGAAAGTGAATCCATCAACGAATCTCCTCACTCTCTCTCTCTGAGTAAGGAGTAAAATAATCGCATGGCGAGCTAGGTCCACAAAACGAGTCTCATACTAGGAGGCGGTCATGCCACTATGCTAAAGGCGCTCAAACTTCCTGCGATAATCCTCTCTTAGAGTGAAAGGAATATACTTATCCATAAATAGATGTGAAAGTTGATCCTAGGTAAGTGAAGGTGAACCAGCTGGTCTGGTCAACACATAATCTCTCTACCATCTCTTGGCAGAACCGGTCATCCGGAACACTGCGAAGTCGACCCCTTTGGTCTCTACAATACCCATGTTGCGCAACACCTCGTGGAAAAGGTCCCAGTAGTACCGCGGATCCTCATAAGGTAGAACCACTGAAATGAACATAAAAGAGCTTGGTAAATTTATCCAACCTCATCAAGGCCTCAAAAGGCATAGCAGGCCTCTCCCTGGCCTGTGCCACAACAACCAACTAAACTACCCCAACTGCCTGGGCTGGTGGAGTCTGCTATAGGGGAGCCACCTGCTCCGGAGTGTGAGTAGTGGAAGTCTGTGCTTCTCCCCCAACCTAAGAGACAGCTGGTGCCACAAAAAATGCGCCGGTCTGGACCACACTCTCCATCAGACCCACTAAATGGACCAAAGAGTCCTGAAGCACTAGGGTTGCTATAAATCCCTTCGGAACCTGAGTTGGTCCAACTGGTACGATCAGAGTTGGAATATCCTCCTCCTGGTCAATCTGAGGCTCCACATGAGGTACTGCTTCCCGAGCTCTAGGATGAGCTCTGCCCTTCTCTCGGCCTCTGCTCCTGGTGGTAGCTATAATAGGGGGCTCCGGCTCCTGCCATACTGTAGATGTTGTGCGTGTTCTCGCCATCTGTGAGAGAACAAGAATATAATGATTCCATCATCATTGATAGAATAAAATCACACGATAGAAAAAGTAGGAAGTGAATTTTTTCCTAAAACTCCATAACCTCTAGAATATAAGTATAGACGTCTCCGTAGTGATCCTCCAGACTCTACTAAGATTGCTCATGACTCGTGAGACCTAGGGCTCTAATACCAACTTGTCACGACCCAGAATTCCAACCTCAGGGTCATGATGGTGCCTAACATCCATTTGCTAGGCAAGCCAGCATGAAACATGTAATTAACCAATTTTAACAGTTGAAACCCAAATATTATCAATGAAAAGGATATGAGTCTAAGTAGAGTAAAATAATATCGAACAACAAGATCTAAACATACCCCAGAACCTGGAGTCTCTAATACATGAACATCTAAAGTGCTACAAATAAGGTTGAACAAAATACAATTGTTTTGAAACTCAATAAAACATTAGAGATATAAAGGAAGAGGGCTTCAGTGCTGTGTACGCTGTGCAACTATACCTGAAGTCTCTTGGTGCAACTGAATCCGAGCATGGAGCTACTGAGTGCCATAAGAACCAATACCAGAATCTGGAAAAGAAATGCAGAAATGTAGTATGAGTACAACCGACTCAATTTACTCCGTAAGTGTCGAGCCTAACCTCGACGAGGTAGTGACGAGGCTATGACAAGACATCTACGTAAATAAACTTGTACAAGTGTATATAGAGCAGCAATAACAACAGAGAATGACAACATTCAAACTGGGAGGGGACATGCAAAAATGGGATATAACAACTATGACATGTATGAAATCACGAAATAACCAAGTAAATCATCAACCGGTAAAATCAGTTAAACCAATGATATGTAAATGGAACGACATCACCCTTCATGCTTTTACTCCCGTCCTCACCATGTAATAACGATATAAATAAAATTAAATGGCATGACATCACCCTTCATGATTTTACTCTCTTCCTCTATATGTAATAACGAATAAATGAGATGAATGGCACGACATCACTCTTCGTACTTTTACTCTCTTCCTCACCATATCATAATGAATAAATGAAATAAATGGCACGGTAGCATCCTTCGTGCTTTTACTCTCACCCTCGCCATGTAATAATAATAATATAAATGCAATGGAACGACATTACCCTTGGTGATTTTACTCTCTCTTCCTCACCATGTAATAATGATAATATGAATCCGAGTAATAAATAATGCTGAGAATAAATTTAACGTCAAATATGATGTCAGGATGCCAAAATTCAACTTCAAGAAATATTCAAAAATTATGCAAGGGGAAATAATTACGAAACGAATAATCAAGAAATAATAATCTAACCTAAACATGGATGTCATAATTAACAAAGGAATAAAATACAAAGAAACAAGTTCCACTCGCATACTTTAACTCAATAACAACGAATAAGTACTCGTCACCTCACATATAAGTTATTCTCACACATAAAATACGTAGCGAATAAACTAACAAGTCCTGATCCCTCAAGTCAAGATTAACCACGACACTTACCTCACTCCGCAATCAAATCAAAGCTCAACCGGGGCTTTGCCTCTAGAATTAGCCTCCAAATCAATCAAATCTAGCCAAATATAGTTCAAACAATTCAAAATAAGTTTTAGAAACTACCAATGGGTGAAAAGATTCAATCTTTATTGTTTTTTTTTTGGAAAAATTTAACCACGGGTCCGCTTGGTCAATATCCGAGATTTGAATCAAAACCATTACCCATTCACCTCTAAGTCCGATTATGTGATTAGTTTTGAAATCCGACCTCAATTTGAGGTCATAATCTCAGTTTCTTAATATCCCTAATTTCTACCTAAATCCCTAATTTCGACCATGAAAAAGCATAGATTAAAGATTAAAATCAATGAGTGTTTATGAAAATGGAAAAAACCAAGTTAAATTGTACTAACATATGAAGCTGGGATGAAAAACCTCTTCAAAATCGCCTCTACGCCGAGCTCAAACTTGGGAATAGTGAAAAATAGGTTAAATCCCGACTTTGGGATATTTAAGATACTGGGCGTCAAGCCTTTTTCGAGTTCGCGAAGAGCAACAACCAAATTAGCCTTCGCATTTGCGAGGGGCTGCACACGTTCGTGATGGCCTATCCCCCCTGGCTGTTGCGCTCGCAAGCCTGGGCTCGCATTCGGGTAGAACTACCCTGCCTCCCCCTAGAATCCCTTAACCCATCGCGTTCGCGAGTGAATGGGGCGTGTTCGCGAAGGTTAATCCCTCTGATGCTTCACGTTCGCGATCGCTTCTCCGCGTTCGCGTAGAAGGAAAACCACCCCAGCCCAAGTTACCTTTCGCGATCGTGGGAGGTCCTTCGCGATTGCGAAGAACAAAACACCAGACATCAGAAAACCAGCTGAAGTTGTAACCTCTAAGTCAATTATTGACCCATAGCATATCTGAAACTTACCCGAGCCTTTCGGGCGCCAAAAGAAACATGCACACAAGTGTAATAACATCATACAAACTCGCTCGCGCAATCAAAATAGCACAAATAACACCTAGAACTATGAATCGAACATCAAAATGCATAAAATTTTCAAAGAAACTTAAGAACTTTTAAATTAACAACCGAGCGTCCGATTCATGTCAAATCAACTTTTACACCAAATTTTGCATACAAGTTGTAAATGGTAAAATGAACCTATACCAAGTTCCGGAACCGATATCCGAACCCGGTAGCAATAAAGCCAACCTACAATCAAACTTATGAATTCTTTAAACCTTTAAATTACTAGTTTTCAATAAATCAAGTCAAATCAAGTTAACGACTTTCAAATTCAATTCCGGGCATATGCCCAAGTCCCAAATCACGTTACGGACCCTCAAGGATCGTCAAAATACCTATCCAGGCCCGTTTACATAAAATGTTGACCGTAGTCAACTCAAATTATTTTTAAGGCAAAAATTCACGCTTTCTTCAATTTTTCGCATAAAGACCTTTCGGAATAAGACACGAATTGCGCACACAAATTGAGGAATACTAAACGGAGCTAATCGAGGTCTCGGAATACAGAAATAAAGGTTAAAACTCAAAATGACCTATCAGGTCATCACATTTGATTTAGGTTAGGTTTTTCACACAAGGGTTGAGCTACTTTTATTGAAGAGGGATTAATTGATACTGCTTTATCAAAAAATTACACTGCATAATTAGTAAATTAAAATTTCTGTTAGCGTATATATTATATTTTAAATTTACTTTAATATTTTTAATTTGTGTGCATAGTTATTTATACTATAACTCCCCTCAGTAATGAAATTGCGATCACATGTACACTTGGCTAAACAACATTTCTGAATCTTTTTGGTGTTCAGGTTTTAGTCAACAAGTATATGATAGGGTTAAGGACCAAGGGCTAGTTTCACCAATGCCCCCATCTAAAGCAATGACAAATAACATGGAGTTGGAATAAGCTTAGCGAACAAACGTTGAAGATTTTGTTGCTGCTTTAGGAAAAAAGAAATCTCATAATTGTATGAGCTTCTGGACATAATTGTATTTTACCGTATAGTGTTGAATAATGCGATAAACTGTCACAGTCAAAGAGTAAGGAAAGACAAATACAGATAGGAAACGAGCCAGAATATGGTTAAAACTTTAGAAATCTTTTACCACGGAAACTGATGTTCCTTGGATGAAATTTATGGGGGTAAAATGCTACAAAAGTACTAATATATATTAGATGAGTTACTTTTCTTTTTTAGTCTGTTCCAAAATAAAAGATATATTTTTAAATTTGGAAATAACTTAATTTTAAACTCTTCATTTTACCCATTTTACCATTAATGAGAAGTTTTTATAACCACACAAATATCATTGCCCCACAAAACTTTTACCCCTTAAGCTTTTAAGATCATAAGTTTCAAAAGTCTTTTATTTTTTAAACTCTGCACCGAGTCAAACTACCTCATCTAAATTGAAAGGGAGAGAATAATAATACAACATATATGTTCTCAGAAAAAGGGCCTTTAACCAAAGTAAAGGATTACTGAAAATGTTTACTAAAGCATGCAATGAGTCGATGTTAATTCATCTACTAATGTTTAGTTAGATTCAGCCATATTATAACAGTAGTTATTATTATTACTTCTTTTGTTTCAATTTATGTAAATTTATTTCCTTTTTAGTCCGTGCCAAAAAGAATGATTTCTTTTCTTATTTAGAAATAATTTACCTTTATGTAATAATTTATAATCACACAAATTATATATACTTCATTTTATATCACAAATTCAAAAAAAAATTCTCTTTTCTTGAACTCCGTATCAAGTCAATAGATTCATATAAATTAAAATGGAAAAAATAGTGCTTATTAGCAGTAATATGAAAAATCAAATAGTAAAAAGAAAAAGACGTCATATCTCAAAAACATGGCTCCTAAGCCGAAACATACATGACTAGTGGACAACAACATGGTAAATACAAAACTGCCTACTTCATCACTAGCTCGTTACATTCAAAATTTAGTACTTGTACTAGCCGTTTCTTCTACCTTACTTTTCTTCCTTTTGTAAATTATATATGGCTCCACCCATGGACGAAGTTACATGTTATATAAGGTGGTCAACTGATCGCCCTTCATCCAAGAATTATATTGCATATATAAGTAAGATATTAAATTTTAGAGATATATAACATATATTAAATACTCTTTCTCGGAGAATTTCTTTTACTTGTTTCAAATTTGAACTTCCTTGAGTAAATTTCTGGCTTCGCCACTGATTCCACCTGTTGCAATAGTACAAGTAATTAACTACTTACTATAAGATAATCTATTTATTTGTCAAATTGGTACCATATAGTATTTTGGAAACATTATTTCTCTGGACTTGAGTCTCTCTATATTTTGCTGAATTTGTATAAAGCTTAGTCTCGCAATTTTACCCTATAGTATTTGATTGAAAAATAAAGTTCAGATAACGCAGTATAATACTAGTAGTAACAGAAGAACATATTACTGCAGTTTTTTTAAGGTGAGGTTGATAAATAAAACATCAAACATACTCTAAAATTAAATAGCTAAATAACTCGAAATTTGTGTTAAAAATTATTAAATAACACGATGTCATACATTTAAAACAAACAAATTAATAAGAAGATCACATGGGGTTTTGATTAAATGACAAAAAAAATGCAACAATAATAATTTTCTTATTTGTATTGGTTTTGATGGACAGACCCGCTCGATATTATATAATTCCGTCCGGCAATAATAATATAATTTCCTAATGAGTTTTGCATGGCTGAATCGGAATTAATCCGAGCCCAATATAGCTAACATAATAACATGATCATTAATAAACAAATGAAATAACACAAAGAAGTACTACTATAAAGAAATAATTGTTCCCACATTATAGAAAAATCTCACGCATCCATAGAAAAAGCTGTTCCCTGTCCCTCTTTCATTCTCTCTCTAATTGTCAATGGCGAATCCAATTTCTGCATAGTCATCTTCAACCCATATGTATATATAACGGAATTATAGACACTCTCTAAATTTATACACGCAATATATCTGACATTTTCCTGGTACTGCAAAAGCCCTTGTCATTTGCTCAATTAATTATCATTTTAAGAACAAGAATGGCTTTTCTTGGTTAACCTTATGTATATTGCAATGCCATTTTCTTTCTTTTTGCAATTACATATGGATCTGATCTGATTTTGAGATCTTATTTCGAAATGCTGAAACTTGGGAGCCACTTTCTGCTCCATTTTTCTGTTGAATTTTTTTAATTCTTTGGTTTTAGAGAACCCCATTTGTCTTAAAAGACAGATTATTGAGCTTTTAAATGAAATAGGTCCAAATAGAATAGATTATAGTGGATTTATATAGCTGACCCTAGCTAGTTTGGAATTGAAGCATGTTTTTGTTGTTGTTGTTGTTGTTGTTGTTGTTATTTTCTGTGGAATTTGGTGTTTTATTGGAGGTTGAGCTGAGAACCTAGTTTTAAAGGACCCCATTTGTCTTGAACAAATTATTGAGTACTTAATGAAACAAGTTTAATTAAAGTAAAACAGATGTAGCCGATTCATACAGCGACCTTAGCTTGTTCGAGATTGAAGCGCTGCTATTGTTCTTTTTCTTGTTACTATTGTTGTTATTTCTTTTGCTGTTTTGTAGTTGAATTTTTATGTGGGATTTGGTGTTTTTCATTTGCAGGTTAATCGGAGGGCCTAGTTGCTGCATTTGAATTCTTTTTAAGTAAATTGTGAAGTTGTTTCAGCGTTGTCATTTGCTCGACTGGTTATTTGTGACGTCTCAAGTCTATTTCGAGGAGTGATTTTACTGATCTGAATTTTCTTGTTTTAGTTGCGGATTGGGCACTTCTGGGATCAAAATTGTATTTGGTCTTGTGATTCTTTTTTGTGTATGATTATTTTGCCACAAATTGGGAGTTTTTCTTCTTTTTCTTGTGGAAGCTTAGATAGTGATCAAGCTCGTTAATTAGGATTGAGTGGAAGCAAGATGATACATACGGGAGATGTTACCTGACTGTAGGTTATAGCTTTCACAATTTTTGGAGATTCAGGTTGTAACAGTAATTAGCACTTACTGATCGTCTCAACACTTGGGTTTAAGGTGGTTGTTGCGGAAACTTGGACATGAGAAGTCGTTTGCTCACTAAACTATCAGTACTTTTCGGCCATAAACCGCCGCTGAACTGGTTACTCTTGTGTCTTTTCAGTGTATTTGTGCTAATAGCATTGTTAGGATCAAATTCAAGTTCCTTTGACGCTGTGACCTCCTCTTTAACGCCAGATATCTATACTAGTTATAGAAAGTTAAAAGAGCAAGCGCGAAGTGATTATTTAGAGTTAAAGAGCCTTTCTCTGGGAGCCAATCGGATAAAGGACATTGAGTTTTGTGGCAAGGAAAGAGAGAACTATGTGCCTTGTTATAATATATCTGCAAATTTGCTAGCTGGATTGAAAGATGGGGAGGAGTTTGATCGAAACTGTGAGTTATCACGCGAACATGCACATTGTTTGGTTCGTCCTCCTAAGGAATATAAGATTCCTCTGACGTGGCCAACAGGTAGGGATATCATATGGAGTGGAAATGTGAGGCTAACCAAAGATCAGTTCCTTTATTCTGGAAGCATGACAAAAAGGTATAGTTAATTAAATGAACTTGGGATGATTTTTTTCTCTTTCTTTCCCCGAGATAGTCTTTGAAAGGTGAAACTGAGTATTTAACATGTTAGTTGCATGAAAGCCTATGTATTAAGTCTTCGACCTCCACTAGTTTATTCTGCGATAAAATTTTGCCTGCTTTATAATAGGCTTTCTTTTTTCCTTTTCCAGACTAATGTTACTGGAAGAGAACCAAATTGCTTTCCACTCAGAGGCTGGAATGATGGTTGATAGTGTCAAAGATTACTCTCACCGTATTGCTGAGATGATTGGGCTTGAAAGTGATGCAGAATTTTTTCAAGCTGGTGTAAGTTAATCTTCGTTATTCTTTCCATAAATATATTCTCGCTTTCTATTTTTCATTCCCTTGCTGGTTTCTTAAGAATCAACACATGCACCTAGTAAGCATGTTCGCTTCATATTTTTGGAGCTAGGTTATGGAACCATTCTTTCACTTTTAGAATGTAAGAATTTTCTTCTCGTTTGAATAACAGGTGCACACTGTACTAGATATTGGTTGCGGCTTTGGTAGCTTCAGTGCTCACCTACTCTCGCTGAAGTTGATGGCTCTTTGTGTGGCAGCATATGAGTCATCTGGTAGCCAAGTTCAGTTAGCACTTGAGAGAGGACTTCCGGCAGTCATAGGCAACTTTATTTCGAAGCAGCTTCCATTTCCATCATTATCTTATGATATGGTTCATTGTGCTCAGTGTGAAATCGATTGGGACAGCAAAGGTATTGTCTTTGCTGTTTATTTTGAGAAACTGTGATGCCAGCTGTTTTCTCATCATCTTTGTATGTATACTTATCCTGTCTGCAGGCTGCTTATGTGTTGATTGATCTATCATTCGTTTCATTAGGTACTTGCAATGAATCCACTGTTTTGATTTTCACTCTAGTTTGTAGGTTATTTGTGGTCGAGTTTTCATCCTCTATAGCTGTCTATCTTACAATAAACCTCGTATAATTATTGAACCATCTCATTTTTTTCTTTTTTTCTTTTTGAAATATAACAGTAGTTAGGTGATACTACCTATATGGCTCGATTCTATTTGGTGATTGTTATTATCCTTTTGTTTCAAAATTTTGCCATGAGCTTGATTCCTCCAAAGCAGAATTGCCAAATTGCAGCTGCCCTGAAGGTAAAACCATCTCTTGGATGTGGGATGGTTAACCTTTATTAGTAGGTTGGAGTTCAAATAGATCTTCCCGTTTAGGAACACCTTCACCATTCCTAATATTGGAATACACTGTAGGATGGTGCTTGTTGAATTTTGTTTCTATCCTGTTAAGGAAAAAGATAAGACTGGTTATTCTCTTTGGATACCTCAATAACTGTCAATGTGTTATGTCTGAGCTTCTGTTAATTCATGAACATGAATTCAATAGCATGAAACTAATAGTGAGTTGACAAAACAGATGGACTATTTTTAATTGAAATAGACCGCGTACTCAAGCCTGGAGGTTACTTTGTTTTAACCTCACCCACAACCCGGCGGCAGCAGGGTAGTTCTACTAGTGCAACGACGGGAAGCATATCAACTCCATTGGAAGAGTTCACTAAAAATCTTTGTTGGTCACTTTTGGGACAGCAAGAAGAAACTTTCATCTGGCAGAAGACAGTAAATTCTCAATGCTACATAGCTAGGTAAGGCCAATGAGAGTGCTAATCTGAGGAGGTCATGTGCTCCTCCCTCTATATCCTGTTTGTAGATTCCTTGAAGCTATTTCTTATTTCAATTCATTTACTCAAAAAAACGTCAATGTCAAGAATCTTAATCTAGATGAAAAGGCACTATCCATTACAGAGCTTGAATCAGTAAACAAAATACCTATTTGAATATATGATCTTAGGAAAAAACATTTTTCTTCAATTCTTCCCAACTCCCATGTCAGTCTTTCTTGAAAGGGAGGTACAGGAAGTGAATTTCCAACAAGCAACCATGTTCATTAATTTCTAATAAACAACCTTGTTCTAATTGTGCTTGATATGTGCATTGATATCTTTGAAATGATTCACATATCTGCAGACATGATTAATTATCATATTTCATCCCCC
>ML339738.1:30899-52152 GCA_005239505.1 Nicotiana paniculata | reverse complement strand
ATTAATTGATTTATTGTGATTTTTATGGGACGGTATGACGAGTAAAAATCACATGCTCACAATGACCAAACACCTCAAATTTCTAATAAAGTGCTCTTTTAACAACAAAAAAAGTTACTTTTAGCTTTCCGAGAAACTTTGCCATACAGGCTCTTACTTTGCATGCTTCGTTCTTGAGTGAAAATGACGGATCTTTTGCCCATGCTGTCGGAATGTTTAGGGGATTCTACGTCTGCAGCAGGGTAATGCTATTACCAGCCATTATGTTTGACAAATTCAGTGATTAATTCTATTACCAGCCGTAATGACTACTCCATAAGTTAGTGATAGAAAAGTTGGTGGTAAATAACTTTTTGACAATCAAAATAAAAATGAAAAAAGATAATGATAAAATAAACCTTAGGATTTGATGAGTTTTAAAGTCAACTTTTTCTCTGAAATCCTTCAACAAAATGCCAAAACTCCTCAGAACACCATCAAATTTTGCTAACACATTTCTCTGCAGAGTGGAGGAACATGATGTTCAACTTCATGCGAGGTCTCAATAATTCTTGTTGAAGGGCTCCAAAGGAAACAGGGAAAAGTCATTATGGATACTATATCATCTTGTTGTTCATTACAGTGGAAGTCGAATTTTCTAACTTTTGCTCCCCCCTAAAGAGAGCTTGCAAAATATTCTTCAAAGCCTGGACACCATTATAATCACAACACTGGGAGCACGGGTTTTGGCCCACCTAGTATAGCTATATTTGCCATAATTTCAACCGCAGAATCTAAACCTTTGGCTTAGCTGAAAATTCCCATCCCCTTGCAGTGAATAAATTGCAGGACGTAATCTATAGTGTATACATTAAGAGGAAAAGTCTAAGAAAGTGATAGATACCTATATACGATGCCAAGCCTGCACGCACTAATCCAAGTGGACAATAAGCACTTATTTAATATTCTCAACCTTATTATCTATTCAATGATCAGTTGTCGATTGCGCATTAGAATCATTAGCTGCCTTATGTCCAAATGCTGCCTGCATGAATTTAGCTCCACACAAGAAGGTAGAGGGATGGTAAGTATGTCAGGATAGAGGTTACCTATCTGAGCTTGGATGATAGACAAGTTACATTGAGTCTTTCATATTCATGACCTCAATGACGCCAAATAAGCAATAACAATTAGCACTAAATTGCTCTGAGCCATCTGAATAACCAAATGAAAAGAACTTCTGTTTTATCATCTGAATGACCAAAAGATAAAGGAACCAAGCCAACGATGGTCAACAAGTCATTCGGCAATCCGCAACTAATAAAAGTTGTTACCTCATTTAAGGAATAACCATGCAAGGATCTCCCTCTAGCAGCAGTATCCATGCATAACTAATGAATCTGTTTTTTAACTTCATAGAATTGGTGACCCCATATGAGCGGGGATCAGAACCTCTGAATACGTTAAACCAAAATACATCATTAAAGAGTTACGGCAATGAAGTTATACCTACCTCGACCCTTTCTTCTCTAATTATATTGATGATAGGGAGATGATATAGTCTCAAAAGAGCTGTGAGAACAAAAAACAGTTTCACACATGATGGCAATGGCACTTACGATTCAAAAGCATACATTCATGAGATTGGTGAGTTATAAAAATGTCTACCTCTTCAAATTTCAAAGTTCAGACATCTACGTTTATAATCTTCTAATACTTGCGAACTGGACTCCTGGACCTCTTGGAACCATGTCGAATAGGAGAGTGTGACCTGCTTCTATCACGTTCCCGGTATCTCTCCCTGCTTCTGTTTCTCCCATTTCTGGAATTCCCATGTTTCCAATCTGACGCCCTTTCGAAATCACGGTTTCCTCTGCCATTTCTGTCAATGGACCTGTCACGATCACGATCTCTTCCATGGTAGCGATCCCGTTCCCTGTCATTGTCTCGATCTTTATACTTGTCCCTGTCAGATGAGTCACTTCTTCGTCGTCTGCTGTCATATTCTTTCTCCCTCAGCTTTTTCCTTTCTTCTGCTTCTTTCTCCCTGGCTAATCTTTCCTCTTCCCTTGCCTTCTCTTTAGCATCCTGGAAGCAATATTACAGTGCATTACATAGAATATCTTTTGCAACAAAAGGCAGAAAACATATAAGTTGCACTATGTGGTTTCGTGAGGAAAAAAGAAAATGAAAATCTAGTGAGAAATACCTTGTACTCGGACAAGAAATCTCGAACCATCCCATAGCCAACATGCTGCTTGCCAGTGACATGAGACTGAGTCCTCTCTGCAGCATCATTTGCTACAAGAAAGGAACCACATGTCTCACACAAAGCCATCTTTTTTTCTTGTGCAATCATTAGTGCACTGTTATGCTGGGATTGCTGAGTCAAGGCTGTCTTTTCAACATTTAGCATTTCCACCTACATGAATGTCAAGAAGTCCGGATACTGACATAAGACTCTACCATCATGATATTGCAAAATTCAAAACAAAAAATGAATTAGTAAGCAGAGGAATATCAGCCAAACCTTTCTCATGAGAGCTTCAGCTTCATCAACTTTCCCAGCTTCACCAAGAGACTCCACCTGTTCTAGCAAGATTTTAATCTTCTCCTCCAAAACAGATAATTGCTCAGATTTTTCTGCTGATATTGGCGGAGGTGCGGGAGCTTCAACCTCCTGAGCAAGGCGTTCCCGACCACGCTTAACTTTCCTATCCAAGTCCATCACCTATGATAACAACAAATTAAGTATATCGGATATTATTCAGAGAATAAGTTGAAAAGAACTCCGAAACTGATCAGTCAATAACCTACCAACTTCTCACAGTAATGTGCTAGTTCTGCTTCAAACTTGGGAACATAAGAATCGTGTCTTGGAGAGTTCTCGAAACTGAAGAAAACAAGAACTTTCAGAAAAATGAAATACTAGTGCATAATGAGAATGCTTATTCACAATCTTCTTGCATGCACAAAAGTGTGAGATAAGTGACTTCTGGAGAGGCAGGTAAAACCACTCAAGCTTCAGCACTAGAAGATCTTCGTTCGAACAGAAATGACTAATACACCAGTAAAAACCTAACTATAGTAGGTATAAGCTGGTACTTCCACATAAAGAAGAGTGGTCAAAATCTACCAACTTGACTTCTATCAAAGAAAAAATTCAAGGTCATACTTCACTATAATTCCGCAGCCAACATGCATGTGTATCAATACCAAAGCTGTAGTATAAAATAAAAAATATTGGATTTGCTGATTGGCCTTGATACAGAGCAACAAACATGGAAGTCACTGAGCTTGACAGTACCTTAGAACCTAAACAAAATTACCTTTTAAAGAAAAAGACATTGGAACCAAAAGGATGTTGTTCATTAATAGTCATACAGAATTCCTATAAACCTATCACAGTTTTACATTCATTTTTGACTTTTTTCATGGTAACATTCTGCGTGATTTTACGGATTTGAAACACCTTTTCAGGTGTACTGACTTATGAGCATGGAGGTGTTTAAGCTTTATGGGAAAGCTTTTCAACACATGTACAGAAGTCCAACTGCGGCTCTCGGTTACTAACCAATGAAACTAGTTTATAGGATTCCTTTTCACTCTTTCCAGCTCAAGTATGGCTACTGTCATGCAACTACCATAACTCCAACATAACCGACAGACTGGTTGTTGAAATGCTAATTCAAAACTTTTGATAATATGATCTTACCATGGAAAGAACTAAGCTGAAACTAGAGGATACAAGAAGTTGAATCTTGCTTATGTTAATTACCACAAGATCTAAATCTTGTTTGCTTTACATAATTTGCAGGTTAATTCAAGTTAAGCTTCAAGCCTCCGACGACTTGCAATCCTTATAAAGAAAATATTAGCATAACTTCTAATATAATTATTTTGAATCAAGAAAGTATATACCATCATATTCACTAAAAGTTTGCTCACACATTTGGAAACCGATTCATCTTCTTCAAAAAGTTCGAGGGTTCTAGGAGGACCCACCAATTGAAGTCCAAGCTTTCAACTTTTCTTTCTTCATCCATCATGTTAAGACACTTGGTTTAAGAGAGCTACTCTTTTCGTCCTAAAAACAATGACAAGTTTTGGGGTACTAGGGTCAAACAATATTCATTTTATTTGTGAACTCAGAAATCACTCTAATTTTTTTTGAAATATGGTAACTACATAAGAGAAAATCAAAATCACAAACTTTTATGATAAAAGATATTTGAAATGTTAGAAAAGTGGATGTAGTTAACCAAGACCTATTATTTTATTTTTTTGAAATGGTAAGGTATTATAGATATAAAAAAATCAGCACTAAGAGAGTGCTGTCGTTACATCCCAGAAAATAACAAAAAAAAAAAAAAAAAAAAAAAAAAAAAAAAAAAAAAAAAAAAAGGAAAACACTGTGTCTATACAAAAGACTCTATGAATTCTAGCAGGGTTTCACTATCATCAACCAAGACCATTTGACTCTTCAAAAAATAATAGCACCATATAGATTGGGGTAGAAGGAGTAACCTTTTTGTCATTCCTAGTGTCTTGATGAACTTGTTAGACCTAAAATTATTAGGTTAAGATATATTACGAATAACCATTCATCAGGTGCTTGGCATAGAAATACTAGAGGTAGAAACCTCACAACTTGCATCGGCAGATAACAGTATATCAGTTTGTTTTATTTTTTTTGGTTGCGGAAGGAAGTGTTGCAAGGAAAGCTAACTTATTTTCTGCATGAAGGCCTGAAATATATCTCAGAGTTCAGCCCAAAAACTAAACAAACATTGTCAGTCCCATAGAACCAAAGAAAGATTCAACCTTACCTTTCCTTCAACTTTGCATCATGAATTTTCGAGCATGCTCCTATATAAAATAAAACAGTCAAAAGACAATCGGGAGCAGTTTCAAGATGCCATTCACTAGCTAAAACGTAGATAGTAAAGTTATCCCAGATATCATATTCATGATTAAAAGAAACAATATTTTTTTTTGGCAAAAATCCCAAAACAGTTGGTACTCATCAATCAAATCGATGAGAGTAAGAGTTTGGAACTGACCTAAATCACTCTTAGTATTCACGAAGAGATCGTGGGGGCAAAATCGAACCATATAGAACGCACAAACTTCCCTGTCGTCCCATTTAACTTCCTTGAACCCTCTCCTCTCGTCTTCAGTTAAATTCCGAGCTACAAACTCAAAAACGATAAAATATCAAAATTGGTACTCATCTGTATAAACATATCAAAAACTAAGCATAAAATAGGAACAACTAGTTGAATAAAGCATACCTGAGCCCATTAGTTCATCCAACAAAGCTCTCTGAGCATCCATGGCTGGAAAAATAACTGCAAAATATCAGGTATAAATGGAATGAATTCAAAGACTTCTACAGATATTAGATGTGAATTTTCTTCGTTTACAGGGTGGGTGCTATAAATTAGGGTTTCATCGAAGCTTTGATGACAACTTCGAGCCAACAGAGGACAAAGGTTGTTTCTCCTTTGGAGGAGCCTAAATTGTGGGTCTGCTTGCGTTTTTTGTTTTCAAGACTAGTCCTCTAACTTAATTAAAACAATATATTGCCCCTCGAATTTCAAATTGCTGATTATAAATTGTAAAGAGTCATGATACACAAATAACATCTTATATTTTACTTTATCTCTTATAAATAGAATCCTATTTAAGGTGAATGTCTATATTTTGAAGACATCTTAGGTATTTTACTTTGTGGCTAAGTCATTCTTTCTTTATAAATAGAGGGGTCTTATTCCATTATAAATCATTTCAAATCAATAAGAATTCTCCCTCTATATTTTTCTCTGCAATATTCTTCTTCTGCTTTTATTGTTTCATAACACGTTATCAGTACGAGACTCTAACCAATTGAGTATAAGCTTTGGGATTAAGCATAATGATTGTCAATTATTCCATGAACTTCCTTCATGATTAAATTTTAGATTTAAGGTAAGTATTTTACTTTATTTTTCTCTTTTAAATTCTTGAAATTCTATAATTTGATTTTAAATACAAGCAAAGACAATAAACTTTTATTATAACTCTAATAAAGTTTGCAAGAAATTATAACCACCTGAAGTGGTAAAATTTCTATGCCTTGCCATGATCAAATTCATGTATGATTGCGGGCAAAGAAGTGAAAACTCGTCCCATTGAATTTGTTTCATTCCCATTCCCCGTCAGAGAATATGATAGCAATATGTGATAAGTCTAAAAGAAGATAAATTATTACCGTGAAGGTATCATTGGATGTGGACGTGGCAATAGACGAAATTATAATCGTCATCATGGTGATAATGAGAATAATAAGAATACTCAAAATAATCTTTCACTCTTTGAAAGTAATGTTTGTCATCGATTTGATATGAGATTTTGTAAAGTACATATAGATGATTATGGTCCATTCATGATGTGAATGTGACAACATCTGATTTATGCATACATATTCATTCTTGAACAAATAGGAACGTGCTAGTGGTAGTGAATGTACCACACTCATCTCAAGGAGGAGGTTTGAGATGAAATAAGAATATAATTTCATTATTATGGCATGAATGTTCACTGATCACGTTCCTATTGTGATTGTGCCAAAATATTATGACAATGTGATTATTATAGGGTAAATGTAGTAGAAGTAACATATCTTGCCTATGATGGTATTGACCGTGACTATACTTGTATAACTTTCTCCTTGAAAGAGATATTCACTATATAGATTTTGATGAATATATGGTAGTACAAAATTAATTGAAAGCTCTAGAAGAGCCAATTATACTACTTTGGAGAAATAAAATTGATTATCACTAATGTATTGTGTCGTAGTAAGTCTCAAAGAAACTTATTGAGTTTCTAAAGTATTCGCGAAAGCGGTTTGTTATATTGAGACTATAAATAAATAAAATATTTAATTTCTTCTATTACTACAACTTGCAGCAGGGTAATATGTATGTTAAAGTTACCCGCTTTATTCTCCAGTTTGTACTACATAAATAAAAGAATACCACAATAAAGTAGATGTTTATTGATATAAAAACTCATATCATAATAAACATGGAGTTTATTGATAATTGTACACGTCGTGGTGTAAACCTGAACTTTATCAATATTGATAATTTATTCAGTTGGCATAATTGGTTTAGCCATATCAATTTAAGCATGTTGTGCAAAAATAAAAGAGAATTCACATGGGTAAATATTAAAGAACTCGAAAGTTCTTTACGGATTCTCTTATGTTGTTTTTTCTCATTAATTAATGTACCAACTAAAAATGGGATTGAATCTCATGAATGATGGATATATAAAAGGTGAATATGGGCTCATTCACCTGTCATGTATACCTTATAAATATGCATTTATGAGATGGTTACATGTGCGATTATTACTAATCCGCAACATGGTGTTTACAAGGTAACTTGCTCAATAATTCAATTTAGAGCATATTCCAGATTTTTTATTCAAGATAGTTCATCTTGATAAGTTAATTTACATCACAGTTGGTTTAGCAAAATGATTTATTGAGTTTCTCCACTTAGTAGTTAAACTATTGCTTATGAGAACAAAGTTATCTATATCAGTTTGATATATGTTATACACGAAAGTATATTACATCCTCCCCTCACAACTGGTTCAGGGTTAGGAACCAAATAATACCATAGTATTATTATTAATGTGCAGTGTGTATTTTAATTTACACCATAACGCACAAAGATGTGTTCCCAAAGTTGAGGAAGCAAGTTAGTTTTTCTAATATGAGGCGGGGAGATGATAAACATTTGAGAAAAGGTTACGTGGAATGAATTATCAATTCTCTATAAGCATGATAATGTGATAGCGAGGATTTTTCAAGTTGCAACATTTCATTGAAGTTAATATGGATGATTTATTCATCAAATCTCTGATGACGTCAACTTTCAAGAAGCTAGTGTACATGTGATGACCCAAAAGGTCATCCATATATTTCTAGATAATTCTATGTTCTAAGGTCATGAAAACCTCCTTCTATCTCACCTTGATTTGCGTACGCAACCCGGGCGTGTAGCGGGGAAGCCTTTATGTGAAAAATTGATAAAAATGATAATTTTTGTGTGAAATTTAAATAAAGTTGACTTTGGTTAATGTTTTTGGTAAACGGACCAAAACCCGTGATTTGACGGTCTCAGAGGGTCCGTAGGAAAATATGGGACTTGGGTGTACGCCCGGAATCGAATTCCGAGGTCCCAAGTCCGAGAAATGAATTTTTAAAAAACAAATTCTGAAAAATATAAAAGTTTTTGAAAATGAGATTTGAGGTGAAACCTGTGGTATCGGGCCCGTATCTTGGTTTCAGAGCCCAAAATAGTTCAATATGTTTTATATGTGTTATCTGTGAAAGTTAGAAATAAACGGACTTCGTTTAGCGTGATTCATATCATAAATGGAAAATTTAGAAGTTTTAGAAGTTTAAAGGAATTTCATTGATTTTGAGGTTTAATTCGATGGTTATGATGTTATTTCGGTGTTTTGATTACTTGAATAAGTCCGTAGGATATTTTTGAGGTTGAGTGTATATTTGGTTTTGAGCCCCGAGGGCTCGGGTGAGTTTCGGGTAGCCGTCGGAGTGCAAATGCCTTAGGAAATTTCTAGTGTTAGTGCTGTTATCTGGTGTCTAATAATTTAGGCTATGCGAACGCACAGGTAAGGCTGCGAACGCATAGCACAAGTTTGGGCTGGGCAGGATTAAGCTAGTGCGATCGCACCATGTAGATCGTGATCGCGGAGTGAGGGTCTGGGGCTGCTATGCGAACGCACCAGGGTGGTCGCGAACGCACAGCGTAAGAGGGGACCTGGGGGATGGGTGTGTTTTACCCAGTGCGAACGCGGACCTTAGCACGCGAATGCATAGGCCAAATCAGTTAAGCCTTCGCGAATGCGGCCATGGGGTCGCGAACGCATAGAGGAATATTGGCCCAGTGATTTTTAAAGCCAAAAACAGAATAGTTACGGGATTCTTCACCATTTTTCACAAACTCTTTCTTCTCCACGCCTCTTGGGCAATTTTTGAAGAACTTCTTCACCATAGCTTCATACGTAAGTAATCCTAACTTCATTTCTTCCATTTTCATCAACAATTATTAGATTCTAGGCCTAAAATCATGGAATTAAATGGTAGAAATTGCGTTTTGGATAGAGTTAGCGCTTTTTGAATTTTTGGGAATTTGACGTCATTTTGGGGTCGAATTTCAAGACAAATTATATATTCGGACTCATTGGTGAATGGGTGATCGGGTTTAGGTCCGAACCTCGTGTTTTGACCAAACGGGCCCGAGGTCGATTTTTGGAATTTTAGGAAGAATGTTTGGAATTCTATAATTAAGCATTGGAATTGAATTTTTTTGCATTTATTGATGTTATTGGGTCAATTATGTCTAGATACGATTGTTTCGGAGTCGGATTCGAGAGGAAAGTGGTGCTAGAGGCTTGGTTTGGATTCTTGGAGTCGAGGTAAGTATCTTGCTTAACCTTGTGTGGGGGAACTACCCCTTAGGATTGAGTCTTCTTTGTTGATTGTAGTCCATGTATACGAGGTGGCGAGTGCGTACTAGGACTTATTTTCAATTAGATTGGTCTTTTAGGATTTGTAGGTCCTTATATTACCTGTGTATGATTTGTAATTGTTACATTTGAATCCTTGGTTGTTAATCTCACCCCTTCCTATTTAAATTAGAATTATTTATTTTTGGATTCCTTCGTTGGCTATTTGACCTTACTTGACTTAACTGAATATTCTACTTCTCTTGTCATCACGCTATATTTTCTTCCTAGCTTGCCTAATTGACTATACTTAGTGTCATCTAGCCTTATAGTTGACTAGCCGTAGTTGGAATTCGTTGGAGTCAAGCATGCCTGTGAGTCTTACATTGTGATTTATATGACTATTTCCCTTAAGTTCTACTTAGGTCTAATTGTTAGACATTTACGTTATTGGTATTTCCTTGATGTTGCCTATTATTGGGCCTTTGTTGAAGTTGTTATTATTCCGTGAAGTTAACTGTTTAGGTGAGATTGGTTATAGTTGTTTCCCGTGCCGGGATTGTGTAGTTTCTCTTATTATTCCTTTGTTAATGATGTTGTTTGCCTTGTTGACTCCCTTGCCGGGATGTTACGGTTTCTATTACCGTTTATGCTGTTAATGATATTGTTTTCATTTTTGACTTCCTTGCCAGGATGGTATGATCTCTAATGTTGTTTGTACTGTTGATGATATTGTTTGCGTCTTTGACTCCCTTGCCGGGATGCTGTGATTTATGATTCTTGTTGTTGATTCATTTTGCCAGTTTGATGGTTATATTATTTAGCACGAGGGGACATTCCGTGCCATGTTTATGTTATGTCAGCACGAGGGGACATTCCGTGCCATGTTTATGTTAGTTAGCACGAGGGGACATGCATGCCATGTTTATGTTATGTTAGCACGAGGGGACATTCCGTGCCATGTTTATGTTCTTTAGCACGAGGGGACATTCCGTGCCATGTTTACGTTATTTAGCACGAGGGGACATGCCATGCCATGTTTATGTTATTTAGCACGAGGGGACATGTCGTGTCGTGTTTATGTTATTAGCACGAGGGGACATTCCGTGTCATGTTTATGTTATTTAGCACGAGGGGACATTCTGTGCCGTCTTTATGTTATTTAGCATGATGGGACATTCCGTGTCGTGTTTACGTTATCTAGCACGAGGGGACATTCTGCGCCGTCTTTATGTTATTTAGCATGATGGGACATTCCGTGTCGTGTTTACGTTATCTAGCACGAGGGGACATTCTGCGCCGTCTTTATGTTATTTAGCATGATGGGACATTCCGTGTCGTGTTTACGTTATCTAGCACGAGGGGACATTCTGCGCCGTCTTTATGTTATTTAGCATGATGGGACATTCCGTGTCGTGTTTACGTTATCTAGCACGAGGGGACATTCCGTGTCATGTTTATGTTATTTAGCACGAGGGGACATTCTGTGCCGTCTTTATGTTATTTAGCATGATGGGACATTCCGTGTCGTGTTTACGTTATCTAGCACGAGGGGACATTCTGTGCCGTATCTATGCATTATTATTTTCGTTGTTCCTGTTTGCTATTTACTGCATATTTTGGCAAGATTTGATATTCCTCCTGTACTGCATGGAAATTTCTGAGTTACAGACTGAATTTTGGTGGATAAATCTTGAGGAGATTTTGATCAAGGGATTTTATTGAAAAGTATTATTGAAAAAGCAATGGTTTTGAAATGATTATATTTGAATAACTTTTACATCGAAGGTATATTTGAAAAGCACTAGTCTTGCCTAAAATGATATTCGAAAGTCATATTGGGAAAGTCTCTTTGGAAAGCTTCGTATTTTGAAAGAAACTATGTTTTACGTAATTCTCACTATTAATTATACTTATATCTACTTTTGGAGAATGTATGTTTTCAAAGTAAACTCTTCCTTACTAAAATGATTTTATTTGCAAAAGTTTTTCATATGATCTGTTGTTTAGAGATTTCTACGAGTTATGGATTTTAATGGCTAAGGCTCGATGTGCACAAACCGACGTGGAGTTGAGTTATTGGTGTCCTCTATTGTATTGTGTTTCCTTTCGATTCAACTTGGTTTAATGTCTATCTTTCTGTGTAGTTTTGTGTTGTTTCGTGATTGATTTCTGTAATTTCCTTCCGCTTATACTGTCATTATTGTGAATTATTCCGTGAAGTCTTAGATAGATGTAACGTTCGGTCATTTCTATATTCATGTTATTTATTTTGTAGACCAGTGGTGTCTTGACTAGTCCTCGTCACTACTCCACCGAGGTTAGTCTTGATACTTATTGGGCATCGCTGTGGTGTGCTCATACTATATTTCTGCACATTTTTGTGTGCAGATCTAGGTATATATTTTAGTAGTTGTGTGGATGATTGCCGAGGAGACTCAAGGTAACCTGATGTTGTGTTCGCAGGCGTCGGAGTCACCTTCTTCGTATTTATTATTCATACACTGTTGTATTTATTTCCAAACAGTTGTACTTAGAAGTTGCAGAAGATTCGTAGAGCTTATGACTTGTACTACAAATTTTAGGAATGTTTGTATATTTTGGTGAGATTCTATTTCAGAACTGTTAGTTTTCCTTTTATTTTGTTGTTATTCGGTAACTGCCAGGCTTACCTAGTCCCTAAGACTAGGTGCCACCACGATACCCAATGGAGGGAATTTGGGCCGTGACAAGTTGGTATCAGAGCTCTAGGTTCATAGGTGCTACGAGTCATAAGCGAGTTTAGTAGAGTCTTGCAGATCGGTATGGAGACGTGTGTACTTATCTTCGAGAGGCTACGGAAATATTAGGACAATTTCACTTCCTTCATTCCTATCGTGCGAGTTTATTGATCTTGAAGTTTGAAATTATCGTTCCATTCTCTCACCGGTGGCGAGGACACGAACGACGGTTCCTGATGATGTTACCCCAAAGCAAGTGTCGCAAGGGTCAGAGATAGAGGCCAACGAGGAGCACGTGCCTTAGTTAAGATGCCGACCAGAGCAGCCGTTGAGGAGTCGCCAGTAGTTCTAGTTGGGGGACAGCTACTGGGGGTGCCTGTTGGTACCCCGGACTTCAGGAGACATGAGTGCAGTTTTGAGTATAAGTGGTACATTGACCCAGGCAAGGTTGATTTTAGTGCACCGATTGCTTCAAAGATTAGGGGAGGAGTTCAGACTCCTACCGTCTACACTCCAGAGCAGTGAGATCACATTGGTCAGGTACCCGTTGATGACAGCACGACATATGGTTTCAGTTTAGCTCGTGGTTAGGACAATAGCCTCAGAGGAAGTATACCTTGGACTTGAGAGGTACAGAAAGTATCACCCTTCTATCTTTCAGTGGATTGGCGGTAGACAGTGCCCAGGGTTTCCGGGAGGAGTGTCACTAAATTCTTCGCGCTTCGGGTATTGTGGAGATGAAGGGTTTGTTTTTGTCATGTCTCGGGTTCAGAGTAGCAGGTGGATCAGTGGTGTCGGCATATGAGTTGGGGTAACCTGACCGAGTTAGATTCACTATCATGGATTCAGTTTTTGGAGATGCTTTGAGGGAGGTTGCACCTCAGTTCCTTCGGGATGTACGGCGCACGGAGTTTGAGCAGTTGCGTCAAGGCGCTGTGTCACTATGGGAGCATGCTGTTAGATTCAGTGAGTGGGCCAGGCATGCACTTCGCTTGGTTGCTTTAGTTGGGAGATGAGTCTGTAGAGTCATTTGGGAGATTCAGGCATGATATTCGGTTTAGCGGGACTCGAGAGTTAGAGTAGGATGCCTCGTTTCAGCAATGGGGGGGTCGCTCGCCGGTTAGAGAGCATATGGGACTGGGAGCGAGAGAACAGACGAGATCAAGTAGAGAGTTCAGGGAGGCAATGAGGCCTCGTAGATCGGAGGAATCTACCGGTCCGTATTATGGAGTCAAGGTACGACACGGTAAAAGTTTTGTGGGTCAACCAGTTCAGTTTGCATTACCAGCTTCGCATGGGATTTCAGGTACTCATGGGTCTTAGAGGATTCGTATTGTGTGTTTTTCCACAGGCATGTCGGCAGCGAGATTGTTTTCAGTGTGGAGATGTTAGCCACAGGGTGAGAGATTGTCCCCGGATTCAGGTAGGTGTGTGGTAGCAGGGTATTCAGGTGAGTAGGGGGCGCCTAAGAGGGGGAGGCCCGACCCGTTGATGTGTTGCATATAGTAGGTCGGAGGCTGTTGTGCCACATATCATCACACAGGTATGTTTTGATGTGTTACAGAGGGACACCAGTTATATTTCATTATAGTTCTGCTGTTCGGGACGAGTTCCCTTATTTGTTGTTTCACTTATGAGTGAGTTCCATGTTTTGCACTCCATTTTTGTGTTTTCTCCTGTTGGGAGATTCTATGAGTAGTAGCCCGTGTGTATCGTTGTTCATTTCATTCTTGATAGTGGTGAAACTGGAAGTGAGTCCTTGTTGTTCTTCGTGGTAAGCTTTATGTGATTTTCCTAAATATTTGCTTACGAGTTGTGATTTGATATTACATCGAGATGTGAGATCAGCTAGCGCTATGATTTTATCAGCTGAGATACATTAGTGGAGGACTTTCAATTGGTATGATATATTTTCGGTATGTGATTCGATATGTTTGGATCGGGCTGAGTACCGTAGTGGAAATTTTATCAGGATGGTATCCTTGTGATTTGTTCATATGCTTTGCTTGTTCCTTATTATATTGATTTTGGTAAGTGAGTATTGATAGAGAGTTGTGCATATGGGCTTGTTTGATAGTTCCTTTATATGTTTCCATTTTCATATTCACTCATTCGTTATGTGTCTTCTTTAGTTTATTTTGCGGGATGTATGTCCGGTGGTGTCAGTTGTGGCTGGTGACTCGCCTGTTCAATAATGAAGACTTCGTGTTAATTGCATCATTATCAGTGTTATGGGGTTTGGGAATAGAGTTCTTCCAGATGCGGGGCTAACTGCCAATGTCGAGTTGATTTCGGGCAACTATTGTGATCAAAAGTGTTATATGAGCCTATGTGTGATGTACTATGTTGTGTGGTCGTGCCTTATGGGCGTATTCATGAGTTGATGCAGCTGATTGAGACTAATGCCGGATATGGATTTAGAATCGGGTCTTTTGTAAATAAGTAGAGGGTGAGAAGTAGAGTAGGACGCTTATTAGTGGTGATGTGAAGGCTATATTGCAGTTGTGATTGTTTCGTCTGGCTTTCGTGGATTGGGGTGACGTGGGATCACCCGCGGGTATGTGTTAGAAGTGTACAATCAGTGATTGGATGAGTTCAAGGTGAATCCTGGCACGTTCGAGGACGAACATTCGCTTAAGAGAGGGAGGATGTGATGACCCAAAAGGTCACCCCATATATTTCTAGCTAATTCTATGTTCCGAGGTCGTGAAAACCTCCTTCTATCTCACCTTGATTTGTGTGCGCAGCCCGGGCGTGTAGCTGGGAAGCCTTTATGTGAAAAACTGATGAAAATGATAATTTTTGTGTTAGAAATTTGAACAAAGTTGACTTCGGTCAACTCTTTTGGTAAACGGAATTGGACCCATGATTTGACGGTCCCGGAGGGTCCGTAAAAAAATATGGGACTTGGACTCTGGGACCGTAAGAAAATATGGGACTTGGACGTATGCCCAGAATCGAATTCCGAGGTCCCAAGTCCGAGAAATAAATTTTTAAAGAAAATTATTTTCTAAAAAATATAAAGATTTTTGAAAATAAAATTTGAGGTGAAACCTGTGGTATCGGGCCCGTATCTTGGTTTCGGAGCCCGGAACAGGTTCGATATGTTTTATATGTGTTATCTGTGAAATTTGGAAATAAACGGACTTCGTTTGGCATGATTCGGATCATAAATGGAAAATTTAGAAGTTTTAGAAGTTTAAAGGAATTTTATTGATTTTGAGGTTTAATTCGATGGTTAAGATGTTATTTCGGTATTTTGATTACTTGAATAAGTCTGTAGGATGTTTTTGAGGTTGGGTGTATATTTGGTTTTGAGCCCCAAGGGCTCGGGTGAGTTTCGGGTAGGCGTCGGAGTGCAAAATGCCTTAGGAAATTTCCAGTGTTAGTGTTGTTATCTGGTGTCTAATAATTTAGGCTATGCGAACGCACAGGTAAGGCTGCGAACGCATAGCACAAGTTTGGGATGGGCAGGATTAAGCTAGTGCGATCGCACCATGTAGGTCGTGATCACAGAGTGAGGGTCTGGGGCTGCTATGCGAACGCACCAGGGTGGTCGCGAACGCACTGCGTAAGAGGGGACCTGGGGGCTGGGCGTGTTTTACCCTGTACGAACACGGCCCTTAGCATGCGAACGCATAGGCCAAATCAGTTAAGCCTTCGCGAACGCGGCCATGGGGTCGCGAACGCATAGAGGAATATTGGCCCAGTGATTTTTAAATCCAAAACAGAATAGTTACGTGATTCTTCACCATTTTTCACAAACTCTTTCTTCTCCACACTTCTTGGGCGATTTTTGAAGAACTTCTTCACCATATCTTCATAGGTAAGTAATCCTAACTTCATTTTCTTCCATTTTCATCGGCAATTATTAGATTCTAGGCCTAAAATCATGGAATTAAAGGATAGAAATTGGGGTTTTGGGTAGAGTTAGGGCTTTTTGAATTTTTGGGAATTTGACCTTATTTTGAGGTCGGATTTCAAGATAAATTATATATTTGGACTCTTGGGGCAATGGTTGATCGGGTTTTGGTCTGAACCTCGTGTTTTGACCAAGCAGGCCTGGAGTCGATTTTTGAAATTTTAGGAAGAATGTTGGGAATTCTATATTAAGCATTGGAATTGAATTTTTTAGCATTTATTGACGTTATTGGGTCAATTATGTGTAGATACGATTGTTTCGGAGTCGGATTCGAGAGGAAAGCGGTGCTAGAGGTTTGATTTGGATTCTTGGAGTCGAGGTAAGTATGTTGCCTAACCTTGTGTGGGGGAACTACCCCTTAGGATTGAGTCTTCTTTGTTGATTTTAGTCCATGTATACGAGGTGGCGAGTGCGTACTCGGACTTATTTTCAATTAGATTGGTCTTTTAGGATTCGTAGGTCCTTATTACCTATGTATGATTTGTAATTGTTACATTTGAATCCATGGTTGTTAATCTCACCCCTTCCTGTTTAAATTAAAATTATTTATTTTTGGATTCCTTCGTTGGCTATTTGACCTTACTTGACTTAACTGAATATTCTACTTCTCTTGTCATCATGCTATATTTTCTTCCTAGCTTGCCCAATTGACTATAGTTAGTGTCATCTAGCCTTATAGTTGACTAGCCGTAGTTGGAACATCTATTCGTTGGAGTCAATCATGCCCGTGAGTCTTACATTGTGATTTATATGACTATTTCCCTTAAGTTCTACTTAGGTCTAATTGTTAGACATTTACGTTACTGGCGTTTCCTTGATGTTGCCTATTACTGGGCCTTTGTTGAAGTTGCGATTATTCCGTGAAGTTAACTGTTTAGGTGAGATTGGTTATAGTTGTTTCCCTTGCTGGGATTGTGTAGTTTCTCTTATTATTCTGCTGTTAATGATGTTGTTTGCCTGGTTGACTCCCTTGCTGGGATTTTATGGTTCCTATTACCGTTTATGTTGTTAATGATATTATTTTCATTGTTGACTCCCTTGCCGGGATGGTATGATCTCTATTGTTGTTTATATTGTTGATGATACTGTTTACGTCGTTGACTCCCTTGTCGAGATGTTGTGATTTATGATTCTTGCTGTTGATTCGTTTTGCCAATTTGATGTTTATGTTATTTAGCACGAGGGGACATGTCGTTCCATGTTTATGTTATTTAGCACGAGGGGACATTCCGTTCCATGTTTATGTTAGCACGAGGGGACATTCCGTGTCATGTTTATGTTATTTAGCACGAGGGGACATGCCGTGCCATGTTTATGTTATGTTAGCACGAAGGGACATGTCGTGCCATGTTTATGTTATTTAGCACGAGGGGACATGCCGTGCCATGTTTATGTTATTTAGCACGAGGGGACATGCCGTGCCGTGTTTATGTTATTTAGCACGAGTGGACATTCCGTGCCATGTTTATGTTATTTAGCACGAGGGAAATTCCGTGCCGTCTTTATGTTATTTAGCACGAGGGGACATTTCGTGTCGTGTTTATGTTATCTAGAGCGAGGGGACATTCCGTGCCGTATCTATGCATTATTATTTCCATTGTTCCTGTTTGCTATTTACTGCATTTATTGGCAAGATTTGATATTCCTCCTGTACTGCATGGAAATTTCTGAGTTACGGACTGAATTTTGGTGGATAAATCTTGAGGAGATTTTGATCAAGGGATTTTATTGAAAAGTATTATTGAAAAAGTAATGGTTTTGAAATGATTATATTTGAATGACTTTTACATCGAAGGTATATTTGAAAAGTACTAGTCTTGCCTAAAATGATATTCGGAAGTCATTTATTGGGAAAGTCTCTGTGGAAAGCTTCGTATTTTGAAAGAAACTATGTTTTACGTAATTCTCCCTATTAATTATACTTATATCTACTTCTGGAGAAAGTATGTTTTCAAAGTAAACTCTTCCATACTAAAATGATTTCATTTGCAAAAAAATTTCATATGAACTGTTGTTTAAAGATTTCTACCAGTTATGGATTTTAATGGCTAAGGCTCGATGTTAACTAACCGACATGGAGTTGAGTTATCGGTGTCCTCTATTTTATTGTGTTTCCTTTCGATTCAACTTGTTTTGCTGTCCATCTTTCTGTGTAGTTTTGTGTTGTTCCGTGATTGATTTCAGTAATTTCCTTCCGCTTATATTGTCATTGTTGTGAATTATTCCGTGAAGTCTTAGATAGATGTAACGTTCGGTCATTTCTATATTCATGTTATTTATTTTGTAGATCAGTGGTGTCTTGACTAGTCCTCGTCACTACTCCACCGAGGTTAGTCTTGATACTTATTGGGCACCGCTGTGGTGTGCTCATACTACACTTCTGCACATTTTTGTGTGCAAATCCAGGTATATATTTTAGTAGCTATGTGGATGATTGCCGAGGAGACTCAAGGTAACCTGCTGTTGCGTTCGCAGGCGTCGGAGTCACCTTCTTCGTATTTATTATTCATACTTTGTTGTATTTATTTCCAAACAGTTGTACTTAGAAGTTGTAGAAGATTCGTAGAGCTTATGACTTGTACTACCGGTTTTGGGAAAGTTTGTATATTCTGGTGAGATTCTATTTCAGAACTGTTAGTTTTCCTTTTATTTTTGTTGTTATTCAGTAACTGCTAGGATTACCTAGTCCCTAAGACTAGGTGTCATCATGATACCCAACAGAGGAAATTTGGGTTGTGACAGTACAAGATTGGGATGCGAAGGCTCAAGGATGTGAATTGATGCTCTCATCAGAGGGAGTTAATACGCGTTGCACTCTTTTTTCCTTACAAGGTTTTGTTCCACTGGATTTTTCTTGCAAGGTTTTTAACGAAGCAACCAAAAGGCACATTTCTAAACATGTGTACTCTTTTTCCTTTTCTAATTTTTTTTTTCTCATTGGGTTTTATTTTAGTTAAGATTTTACCGAGGCACATTATTTGTTAAATAGACATTCAATGGGAGTGTTATAAATAGAATTCTATTTAAGGTGAATGTCTATATTTTGGAGAGATCTTAAGGATTTTACTTGGTGGCTAAGTCATTCTTTCTCTATAAATAGAGGGGTGATATTCCATTGTAAATCATCCCAAATCAATAGGAATTCTCCCTCTATACTTTTCTCTGCAATATTCTTCTTCTTTTTTCATAACATTATCTTCGATCTTTAATTATAAACATTCTTCTCCTTTATTTCAAAAGCCCATCCTTTAATGATAGTAAGCTATCAGCTGAACTCTTTAAATTATCAATCTGCCAATCTACTTTTTTTGTATCACGATATATTTTTATTTAGTTATGCAATTGGATTTTTTTTAAACACAAAACATGGATACTTATATTACTTAAATCAAATGTTACACAGACATAGTAGAAGTTTTCAGGGAATTACTATTGCCCATACTTGCTAAATAGTTATAAACACTAGTAGAGATGTTTTTAAAACTGTTACAAATATCATGCTTGTTCTTTATCACTTCTTGTTCAACAAAATAAGGGGGACGAGCATGGTAAAAACACTTGGTAGAGGGGGATGCTTAATTGCTTCCTTGGCCAGCATATATGCTACTTCATTTTCTTCCTTGAAATTATGCTTCAGGTGAGGGAGCTTCTGTTGATGCATTAACCATCTACATTCAGAGACAATATTAGCGAATTTACTGCTATCCTCATATATAAGCTTAATGACATCCATGCAATTAGTTTCAATTTCCAAATTTAAGAAGTTTATTTCTTTGGCAATTTTTAGTCCTTCTAGTAAAGCCATCAATTCTGCATGTGTAGGACAAAATGCTTGCGTTGCTTTGTGGAATCCTACAATCCAGTTTCCATTGCTATTTTGGAATGCGCCACCAAGTCCAGTTGCATTGTTGTTACTAGAAAAGGCACCATCACAATTTAATTTAACCATACCTTTAGCTGGTTTGTCCCACTTGACCTCAATTTGATTTTGTTGATTGTGAATGGATTTTTTTTTCCGTGAAGAACTTGAATTCCCATTCTAGGTGGATAATCTTTCTAGCTTCCAAATTACGATTAAGATTGTTAATATTATTGAGATTCCTGTTTTTCCATATTTTCCAGATGGAGAAGGGGCATAGGGTGTCCCAACTAATTTGGTGGTTATTATGTTGGATGAAGGTATCCCTTAGTTTCACTAGACAATTTGTGTCACCTTTAATATTCAGGAAAGGAAGACCCATATTCTCCCAGAAGCGATTTGAGACAAGGCAATTCATAAAAATGTGTTGGATGTCTTCCACCCCAATTTTGCAAATAGTACAAGTAGTATCAATATTGATACCTATTTTGGCTAGGTAGGCTCGGTAAGGGATACAATTATGCATGTATTTTCACATGAATTTTTTTATTTTGTTGGAGCAATGAAGGTTCCAGATCCACTTAAAGGAGTTGGAAGGTTGATTGACTTTAGTTAGAAGATTGTAGCAAGACTTAGTTGTGAAGAGGTCATTTGAGCTTAGGCTCCAGCTAATTATATCAACTTTTGATTCTTTACTAGGGATGGGGGTAAGGGTCAATTTATTGATTACATCAGGAGGCAATTCAAAAGAAATGGTCTTTGTATTCCACTCATTGTTATTGATTAGGCTACCAATTGAGATATTAAGATCATTCTTACTTAGTGGGACTTTTATGGAGCTTCTAAGGGACTTGGATTTATAGATCCAATTGGTAGACCAAATATTAATGTTAGAGTTATTGGACGGGTGCCAACGAATACCATTGCTACACATTTTCCATACCTTAAGGATATATTTCCAGATGAATTAGGTGCTAGTGATAACTTTGTTCTTTGCATATTTGGCCATAATAATATGGCCCCAAGGGGTGTTAGGGTTTTTCAAAAGTCTCCATGCAAGACTTGAAAGTAATACCAAATTCTTAGCTTTAGCAGGATGAATACCTAGTCCCCCCTCATACCTATCACTAGTTACCTTTTGCCAACTGATGAGATGTAGTTTTTTTGCTAGGCTAGAGGATCCCCTGATAAAATCCCTTTGAATTTTATCTATTTTCTTTAGGGTTTGGGGGGGGGGGGGGA
>ML339738.1:0-30798 GCA_005239505.1 Nicotiana paniculata | reverse complement strand
TTTTTTTTTTAGGGTGGGGGGGGGGGGGGAAGGAGGGTGTATTGCATAGAGTGAGCAGGAATTTAACCTAAAGTACTCGAAGCTAGTGTTGTCCGTCCAACCATATTAAGGAAAGAGCATTTCCAGTGAGATAATTTGCTATGCAATTTGTCTATGATAAATTGGAAATCTTTGGCCGTGGGCGAGTGATTTAGGATTGGAAAATCTAGGTATTTACCAAATTCATTGGTTGATTTTATACCAAAAATGTTTGTTAGAAAATTTGTGTGATCCTTGGGGCAATTTTAGGTAGGAAAATTCTTGATTTAGAAGTGCTTATGGCAAGCCCAGATTCCATGCAGAAAAAGTCCATGCAATGTTTGATGCAATGACCTGTCTTCTTGTTTGCTTTCCCCATTAGGGTTATATCATCAACAATTAAAGATGTAGGAGAAGCAGGGTCCCCTATGATTAATGTTAATAGGATCCCATATTAATATTCAACTTGGTGGTTTATTAGTCTACATAGGAGTTCAATGCATAGTATGAATATATAGAGGGATAGAGGATCTCCTTGATGAATACCCCGACTAGGTTGGAAAAAATTTGTTCTAGCGCCATTTACTAAGATCCCCATTGAGCTTGTAGTTATGCAATGCATAATTAGACGGGATAATTTTGGGGGAAACTTGAAATATTTAAGGTTCTTATACACAAAAGACCATTTTAGTCTATCAAAAGCCTTCTCTAAATCTAGTTTGATTATCATATCAAAGTTGGATTTTTTTGAATTACGGAGGTTATACATAATTTCTTGAATAATAATGACATTGTCACAAGCTCTTCTATTCTTGTACAATATTTTAACTTTTTTATATAATTAAAAATTAATTTAGCACATTCATTAATAACTCTTAGATTTTACAGAATTTTGAATAACAAATTGAAGAACAATAGTATGAAATTACTCCGAATAGTCGAGGTATCAAACATGTCACTTTGAAAGTTATTGTATCTATTTGACAGTTGATTCCAAGTTTGATGGGTTAATCATATATTTCGTCTATGTTGATTGTTGAATTTATGCTCTGAATATTTCTATAAAATGGCTCGACGAGATTGAAAATGTTTTAGGTTATGAATTTAACTCCCAACTGCAATTTTAGCACTTTTTAGATCCCTCTATCTTTATTTCTGTCTTTCTCCCTATATTTTTCTAGTTTAAGTTGGATGAGGAATAATGTGTCTAGTGTTTACCCTCAAAATTGGATAACAGTTGAATTTGTAAGTGGTTTTAAGGATGCGCGGATTAACTTGACACAAAATGATAAATTAAGTTGCAATTGAAATAAACAATGATAGAGTAAATGCAAACCACACAAATTGGACAGTCTCAGCCTTAGAATATTAATCACCCTCGAGCTAGGTACACTTCGATCGATGTCAAGATATAAAAGAACAAGAGCTTAAAGAGAAATAATAATAATAATATATTGCTTTGGAATACGTGTTACAATATGTCCAATTTACTATCAGACCCTCCCCTCTTTATATAGTAGAGGAGTCCTACTTTAGGTACAATTCTATAAAAAGTAAAAAATCTCTTAATTTATTGATTGCCGGTTCCTTGCTGATATGCGCCGAGATTCCCGCTGTAATATTCGACCGGTCGCGGATATTTTGGTCTTCTGTTGGTTATTCTAACAATGTTTCTTCGAGCTCATTTGGGGCTAGGTTCGACTCCGGGGTCACGGACTTAATGTTATTGAAGGCAGGTGTTTTTATCCCAGGTTCTAGCCCCGTGTGACTTGGGGTCGATCTTCAGTCATGTATTGCCATATTCCAAGCTTGACCTTCCATGTCGTAGGAAAACTCGATCTCGACCGTATACAGATAGTCCCTGCATTTTTCATATAGTAGACGATGAGAAATGACATGAGCTTCCGATTCTTACTTCGACACCACACGACAGAAATAACAAAACAGACGAAACGTCTCGTCAGTCAAGTCTTAATGGCATTAAATGCTTGTCAGTTGCTGGTCGGCCACTCTTGGATGCGAAACTTCGCTAAAAACTATAAATACCCTCTCATTTGTTCATTCAAACTTTACATCTAAACCTTCTACCCTCGTACCTTAGTGATCTTAATATTTTCAGGCACTTATTTTTCATTTATTTGGGATCTTTTATAAGAACTTTGTTTGTCTTCATCCCAAACCACCAAGTGTACTCTTTTAACTTCCTATCTTTCCTCATTTTCCCTCAATTTTCAAAGAAATGGCGAAGGCTTCAAAAACCGTTCCCTAAAAAGAAACTCCTTCTACCTCGCGGTCGGTTACGGAAGAGACCGTTTTGCGTACTGGTGTTGAGGAACCAGTACTGGAACCTTCTCTAAAACTGTTATGCTCGGTCAATGCTAATTTTAAGGTTGAAAAAGCCTTCTTCCGTACAAGGCCGGTGCGAGGAGATCTCGAGGAACATCTACTCGATCACCAAGGATGTTCTCTCTACAGTAAAAAAAAAGGATTGCAATTGGGTCGACAAACATGTAGTGATTCCCGAACCCGACGAAGACATTACCACCTACGTCGAGGGATATTTAAGTGTATACACTTATCCCTTTACATTGGGTCCCTTAGATCCGGTCATCATTGATTTCTACAAGAGATACGAGGTATGCCTCGGTAAAATTCACCCTTCATTCTGGAGGATCATTATCCTTCTCCATTTCTTTGTGAGCAAGATCGAAGGATGCCCGTTCTCCATCGATCACCTCATGCATTTCTACAGTCCCCGACTCTACCGGGGGGACTGATCAAGCTTGCGCATCGGGCCAGTAAAGCCTCGTTCTCGAGTATTGACCAAGATCAAGATTAAGGCTAGCTAGGCTATTTTGTCCGAATGAGGACTTCAGACTTAATTCCAGCTGAGCATATGCCATTTCCTGAGAAGTGGATTATGTCACGTAAGTATAATTTTTCTTCCAAAATTTAATTTATCACTTTTTCCTTCCTTCTTATCAGTGCTCTATGGTAGTGCAGTTGTTTCTTAGGTCCCGAATTCAGCTCCTCGACTCAAGGAGTGGGTCAAGGGCATCGTACTACAAAGGCCCTATTCCGAGCGTTCATGGCGTGAGCTTTCAAAGGGCCGATGGGAGGCCCGTTCACATGGTGAGATCTCTTTCATGAGTAAGTAATATTTGGGTTCCTTTTTGCAACATTAAGTTCTCACTTGAAACATTCCTTTTAGTAGGTTTATCCAAGGATGTCAAACTGAGGCCTCTATCCCGTGGCGATAACTTCCACATCGAGTCCTCTACTCCGAGGTAGGGTGAAGATAAGAAAAGAAAAAGGGCTCCGAGTTCTCCAAGCTTGGAGAAAATAAGCCAAAGAGAAGACTGTTGCATAAATCCGAAGAAAGCACCAGTGCTCGAGCACCATCTTCAGGTTCACTCTATCGGTTGTGGGACGAATCCGAAGAAGAACATGTAAGGTCCCGTAAAATTTCACCAAGGAGTTTGAGGTTTTGTGGGGACGAGGTAGGCTTATGTGTTTCACGGTGGTATAGACTTTTTGGGTTAAAGAATACACTGAGGAGTTGATGGAAATTTTTGGCAGAAGAAGGCAATTTCGCGGTCTGTTTTACGATCACAGAACCATTTTGTGGGCCGCATAATCATCGTAGAGTTGAGCATGGAGTTTGTTGAACTTTGAAGGTAGTTTTACGATCCATTATGAGGTTGCATAGTTGTCGTGGTCCGCATTTTCCGTCGCATATTTGACATGAAGAATTTTGTTGGGTCATTCTGCGGCCGCATAAGTGGTCTGCGGACGGTAGAGCTGTCGCAGACCGGTCTAGTGCAACCTAGTTTTTGGGCATCATTTTCGCGGTCTATTTGCGGACCACATATCTGTTCTGCGGTCCATTCTGCGACCGCAAACCTTAGTTCAGAGGGTCCATTTTTCCTATTTTATAACCCGACCCCACTTTGTTAAATAGCCTTTGGGGCTTATTTTGGGACGTTTATATGATGCTTTTAGAGAGAGGAAAGAACATTTTAGAGAGAGAAGGAGGAAATCTAATGTTCTAATAACATATTCTTGCACCAATCTTCAAGAATCAAGAAACGCCAATCACTAGATTATCATTTATCCGGGTAAGTCCTACTCCTAGGCTTTCATGCAAGAGGTTACGAGTTTATATACATTGTGGGTTGGAAATAGGCCATGCATGTGACAATAGATTGTAGTATGTGGGGTTAATGAACCATTTTGGGTAGTTCTTGTTGAAATTGGTTGATGGAGGAAGGGATTACCATTATAGAGGTTTATAGTTGATTTTGCATGCTAGGTGTTTGACAAAATTCCTAAGAGAGTTACACCATGTGAATCCTTTTAATTATTATCCAAATTTTGTTATCTTCCTATAGATTGTTATTGCTAGAAGTGTTAGGACATTGTAGTAACTTAAGGAAAGCTCAAACACGGTGTGTTAGCTAAACTCCTCTCTTAGAATTGGACCCCACAATGGCCTTGTAAGTCCCGGGTTGCTCATTATAAATTGACTATCTCGAATAATCCATGTTTCAAATGATATATGCGTTCAATTTGTATTCCAAACATTCTTGTATGTTGAGTTACTATTTGAGAAGGTGATTAAGCATGGGCTGTGTGTTAATATGTTATAATATGGTATGATTCTAATGAAAACTAGCATGTCGAATTGCGCGAGAAATCACATATGCCTAAGACCCTTAATTTGGTTAGTTGCTCAAATGTGTATTTAAAGTCTTGAATAGAAATGCCTTATTGTTGATAATTTATAAGGATGCTTGAAAGTAAAATAAGTGGGTTGGAGATATAAAATGCGGCCAACATGCTAAGAATGGAAGTTATACTTGTGGTCAATGGTTCCGAGGAAATGAAATGATGTGTGAAAGGTTATGAAATAGGCCTTGACTCAACTGTTCCAAATTGACTTCGAAAGTATATTCGCCTAAAAGCTTATGTACCAAGTTATGCCCAAATGTGGTTGTTTTAATTAATGTTATGCTTTGTAAGTAGTTCCAATGTGTTTGAGCTCTTATGTCTTCATGAGTTGAAATTGTGTATTGCCATTTTTTGGGGAAAAGTATCTTGAGAACAAATGATGTGTTACACATTCATGAATTTAGCTTGTGTTTCGATTGCCAATCATTTTAACTCATTTCTTGGAATGAAATCCATTGTGTTTAAAGTCTCCACTGCTAATGAACCTAAAGTTGTGTTTTTTGGAATATTCTATTTGTTGATATTTATGATGATGATCCATGAAAGAAAAGAAATGAAAGTGTGGATTATGAAATACGACCATTGTGCCACGAATGAAGAATCATATATATGTCCAAGAGAGCCAATGAAACAATGATGTTGTAAGTGATTGAAAGTGCCAATGAGGCTATAAATGGTGTGAAAGGTTATGGGGTAAATGCATTTGTATTGTTGTTTCCTTTGTATGCAAATCAAAAATATTTTTGGGAGTCTCGTTAGTCACAGAGGAAGGGTAGGTTGACATAAACTAACCCTGGAATACACCCTCACCCGCATACATTGGGGTGAGGCGGCAGAGTCACTTTGTGTAGAGAATGCGGTATTCAAGTTACACCTTCACCCACATACATTGGGGTAAGGCCGCAGAGCCGCTTTATGTAGAGATTGTGATTGTGAATACACCTCCACCCGCACATATTGGGGTGAGGCGGTAGGTCCACTTTGTGTAGAAAATGTGGTATTTAAACTACACCTCATCCGATTGGACTAAGGCAGTGGGGCCGCTTTGTGTAGAGGTTGTTACAATGGATCTTCCAACCAAAAATAATATTATCTTCATATTTTGGAAAGTAATATGTTTTAACTTGGAAATTGGATGTCATTGATTGTTGATTGTTGTTTCCATGGTTCCCTTTTTATGTTGGCATTTTATTTTGAAAGAGGATAGTTAGATTTACATACTAGTACTATTCCATATGTACTAACGTCCCTTTTCTCGGGGGTGTTGCATCTTAAATGGATACAGGTTATTCATCAGCGGGCGGCTTTGATCTTCATTAGCAGTCACTCTCTATTCAGCAGGTTTTAGTGAGCGCTACTCTATTTCGGGCTTTATGCCATCCTATGTTACATTTTGTACTATGAGGTATAGCCGGGGCCTTATCTTCGGCACTTCCATTCTTCACTTGTATTGTACTTAGAGACTCCGTAGACAAGTTGTGGGTGGTGTTTGACATGGGAATTGAACAAAAAATTTTGGTATTTGGCAAACATATTTTCTTGTATCTATAAACTTGTAATATTTTGGAAATTATGAATGAAATTGCTAATGGATATGAAATGGGAGTTGTTAATGAAATCTTTTCAACGTTTGGTTAATGGAGTTCATCTCCTCTTTATTTATGGATGAGTTTGGGTATAAGGAAATCTAACAGGCTTGCTCGGTAGTGTTCACTCGGTTGAGCACCGGTCACGCTCCCGATTTCGAGGCGTGACAGAACAAGAAGAAGAAGCCTTCAATCTGGTGGTCCAAGTGTCGTCACGACTTGAAGGGAAAAGGCCTCCGAACTGGAGAGAGATGAGGCCGATCTGCCTCAAGTTAGGGAGGTCGACGAGGAGGCCGTGGCCTAAGCTTCTCGAGATGTGGGAGACGCCACAAAGTAAGCACATGGTGTGATCGACATCACAAAGTCTCTTTCGTTCACTGAGTCCATGTATAACAAGGCTCAGATGGTGAAGGAACATCCCAACAAGGGGGCCCACGGAGCGGACGACCCCTTCCACGACTTTTTTGATGGCTTGGATTTTACCACCACGGAGGATATCACCGTGTTTGGTGACTTGGAGGTACCGAGGAAGAGTCCGTCTTTGGGAAAAAGCGGGCCTTCCTCAAGCCCGAAACTAGTCAGCCAATTCGCAGCTCCGAGTATGGATCCCAACCGGAAGCGGTCGATCGTCATCTCCATTCCGGAGGATGCCCGGATCCTCTATGCCCCCGTAGAGGTTGCCAACTACCTTCGGTGTTTGGTGACCGAGGAATACCAATCTAAGATGAACGAGGTAGACGCACTCTGCCTGTTCAATGAAGCACAACAAGCGCTAAATCAGGTAACTTTAGATACTTCTTGATGATTGTTAATTTGTACTTACACCTATAGATATTCCTAACGTTACTCTTTGTGTTTGTAGGCCTCGATGCTTCATCATGAGACCTTTCTACGATATCAGGATGAACTAAACCAGGTTGAGGCCAAGGTCCGAAGGCTCACTGAGAAGAGAGACACTTACAAGCTTCTCAGCGAGCAGCGTGAAAGGGAGGTTAAGAGGCTCTGAGTTGAGCTGGAGGTGACTCAAAAGTAGCATGTCGACTTGGTTAAGCATGTAAAAATATTTGAAGTTAGTAATGATGATCTAGACTCGGTGACTAACATTCAGAATCCACAGGTCCAACAAAAAATCAATCAGATCGATCAACTTCGAGCTGAGATGGATGTTGTCAAGGCCGAGACCAATGATTGGAGAGGCATGGAGACTGCTCGGGTGAAACTGGCTTCGACTGAGGCTCAACTTCGAGAGGCAAAGGAAACGGTCGAGGTGTAGGCCAAAAAGGTTGAGGAGCTCCAGTCTCAGCTAAGTGTAGCCGTCTCTGATCGAGGAAATCTTGCCAAGGAGCTGGCAATGACCAAGTCGGTGGTCGTTGTTGTTAAAGCCGATGCCGACGAAACGGTGTCCCAATATAAGGCCGATGCCAAGGTGGCCCAAGTCTAAACACAAGATACTGTCGAGCATGTTAAGAGGCAATCCCGAAGGGAGGCCCTCGAGGAGATTCATGCTTGGGTTTTTGACTTGTCGGCCGAAATCGAGAGTGCTAAAGGGCTCGAAGCGGAGGCCAAGAGGTTGGATTATCCTGAGGAAGACTCCAAGGGTTCGAGCAGATCCGGGGGTGGAGGAGATTCCGAAGACCCTAGCGACGAGGTAGGCTCCGGTGAAGTTCAGGCCGTTTAAGTGCCTTGTACATGTTTTGTATTTTTGTACTTGTGTACTTTTGTACTTTTTGTCAAGGCCATTTGGCCTTTGTAAGGCTGTATATATAATATAAGGCTTGTTTTTCCCTTCAACTATCTCTGAGTTTTATTGTGTACTTTGTTTTATTATTTTTATTTGTAAAGATCAAAATGCCTTAACATGAAATAGTTAGGCCATGTACGGAGGTTCGAACAGGCCTTGCCTTCGAAATTATTTGTTTAAGGCATCGTGGGGGTTTGGTATGACCAGAAACTTTTCCCCAAAGTTATAATTTTTAAGATTATCGTTTGCCGAGGATAGACTTTAGAGTCGGTTTAGAAATTTTTCAAGGCCTTGTTTCTTATTACGGGTCATGGATGTCTCCGAGCTGTTTTAATATGGTCGTAACCTTTTTAGTTCGGGTGTTTCCCAGTGGGCTTGTCACCTCAAGTTATCCGGACTTGCCTAAGATAATAGTCCCTGAATGGGGATGGCCGTAGCCTTTAAGATTCGGGCGCTGCCTAATGGGTTTGTGCCCCCAAGATCCGATAGCCTGAGCCGTCCGAGTTTGTTTTTGGACTGCAGTCCCTGGTTGGGAATGATTGCTTGAACCCGGATAAGGAGGACTTTGGGCTCAATACTTGTAGGAAATTCCTTAAGAGAAGATAAAGAAGATAAATTTTTAAGGGACACGATATTTATTCGCAAGGTAGAGACTTCTTTTTATTCTCATGTGTAATAGTTACACATGTGCACAAGCTTTGTGCCAGGGCTTGAGAAGTCTATGTGGGCACGGTTCATTTAACTGTCTGGCCCTTACAATAAATCCTATTGATCGAGCCGAGACCATTCAATCATAAAGCTTCTTTCCTTGCTAAAGTTGTTAACCGAGGGTAATGCCCCCAAGTGTTCGGGGCTGATTGTAGAGAGTCCTCGAATACTTTTGTTGTGAATCTTTGATACCGGTTTGTAACCGACCTTCAATTCTAAGTTAGTACGATTTACTTTTGCCTCGTTAAAAACCTTTCCAGAAAACCCATTTGGGACAAAATCGGTTCAAGGGAGAAAGAGTGTAGTGCATGCTTTTAGGCCTAAAGATTGTATCGTTCTTTGATGATTTCCAGCAAGTGTTAGTTCGTAATGCAAATAAATAAAAGGAAATGAACGGGGTCGTACCTTAGCAGTAGTATCGCTACAAGTGAGCTATGTTCCAGTTGTTTGGTAGTTGCTCACCGTTAATTATTTCCGAGTTTGTACGATCCTTTACCGGTGATCTCGATAATTTGATAAGGGCCTTCGCAGTTCGGCCCTAGCTTCCCTTAGTTCGGGTTCCGGGTGCTTAGTGTGACCTTTCTTAACACTAAGTCCCTGACATTGACATGTCGAAGGTGGGACCTTCGATTGTAATATCTCTCGATCCGCTATTTTTAGGCGGCCAATCGGACAAGGGCTGCTTCGCGCCTTTCATCTAATAGATATAGGCTCATATTCATAGCCTCGTCGTTTGATTCCTTGGTTGCATATTAGAACCTGAGACTTAGTTCTCCGACTTCGACCAGTATTAAAGCTTCATCTCCATAAACCAATGAGAACGGGGTGGCCTCGATACTGGACTTCGAGGTTGTACGGTATGCCCATAAGACTTCGGGCAGGATTTCCTTCCATTTTCCTTTGGCGTCAGTTAATCTCTTTTCGAGGTTTTGGAGTATGGTTTTGTTGGTCGATTTTTCTTGTCTGTTCCCACTAGGGTGGGCGTTGATAGGATCCTTTTGATCTTGTGGTCTTCAAGAAACTTGCTTACTTTGTTGCCGATGAATTGTTTCCTGTTGTCGCACACGATCTTGGCCGGCACTCTGAACTGGCATATGATGTGGTCCCAAATGAAGTTGATGACCTCCTTCTCCCTGACATTCTTGTATGCCTGGGCTTCCATCCACTTAGAAAAATAGTTAGTCATAAACAATATAAACTGAGCCTTACACACGCTCATAGAAGGGGGCCAACGATATCCATTCCCCACTTCATGAACGACCATGGTCACAAAACCAAATGCAACAGCTCCCCATGTTGATGAATCATGGGAGCGTGTCTTTGACATTCATCACATTTTCGTATGAACTCCTTCGCGTCCTTTTCCATATTGATCCAGTAGTAGCAGGCTCTGATTATTTTTTGAACCAATGATTCGGCGCCTGAATGATTTCCACAGGAGGCTTCGTAGATTTCCCTCAAAACGTACTCGGTATCACCTGGTCCTAGACATATCACGAGTGAGCCATTGAATGTTCTTCTGAACAGGGTTTCATCTTCGGACAGGCTAAACCGGGCTGCCTATGTACGCAAGGCCCTCGATTCTTTTGTATTCAAGGGAAGTTTTCTGATTTTGAGATATTCTATATATTTATTTCTCCAGTCCCAAGTTAGGCCCGTTGCATTAATCTCGGCATTACCTTCTTCCACTACCGATCTCATAAGTTGTACAATTTCCCCCGAGTTGAACTCGTCGTCCTCGACCGACGATCCTAAGTTAGCAAGGGCATCAGCCTCACTATTTTGATCCTGAGGTACGTGCTGCAAAGTCCACTCCTTGAAATGATGTAATGTTATCTGCAACTTATCCAGGTACTTTACATTCGTTCCTTTCTGGACTCGAACGTCCCATTAACTTGGTTCACCACTAGTAGGGAGTTGCCCTTAGCTTCGATCACCTCCGCTCCCAAGCTTTTGGCTAGTTCGAGACCTGCAATCATGACCTTATATTCGGCCTCATTGTTAGTCAATTTCAGAGTCCTAATAGATTGTCTAACTACGTTGCATGTTGGTGGCTTCAATATGATGCCAAGTCCGGACCCTTTTACGTTTGAGGCGCCATCCGTAAAGAGGGTCGAGATCCCCTAAGAGGTCCCTGAGTTGATCAATAACTTTCTTTCGACCTCAGGTATTAGGGCCGACATAAAATCGATCATAAAGTCTACCAAAATTTGAGATTTAATGGCGGTCCGGGGCCGATATTCAATATCGTACCACTGATTTCTACGACCCATTTGGCCAACCGGCCCGAGAACTCAGGCTTATGCATAAGATTCCTCAATGGGTAAGTAGTCACGACACATATGGGGTGACACTAGAAGTATGGTTTTAGCTTTCTAGAGGCGCTTAATAAAGTGAGCACCAAGTTTCCTAGATGAGAGTACCTAGTTTCGGCCTAACCTAGGGTCCTACTAACATAGTAAATTGGAAATTGCGTACCTTGCTCTTCCTGGATCAGGACTCCACTTACTGTTATCTCTGATACTACCAAGTACAAGTATAGTTATTCGCCTGTCTTCGGTGTGTGAAGTAGCGGTGGGATCGATAAATACCGTTTGAGTTCCTCCAAGGCCCGTTAGCCTTTTAGGGTCCATGAAAAGTTATTCTTCTTCTTCAACAGTGAGAAGAATCGATGGCTCTTATCACAGGACCTCGAGATGAATAGCCCCATGGTGGTTATACGTCTGGTTAACCTTTGCACGACCTTCACGTTGTCCACAACCGTAATATCTTCGATGGATTTGATCTTGTCGGGGTTGATCTCGATTACCCGGTTGTATACCACAAACCCGAGGAATTTACCTGATCCAACTCCAAACGCACATTTCTCCGGGCTCAACTTCATATTGTATTTCTTTAATATGCTGAAGGTTTCCTGCAAATGTTTTAAATGGTCCTATGCTCGGAGAGACTTAACCAACATATCGTTAATGTAAACCTCCATTAATTTTCCTACTTGTTCCTCGAACACCAGGTTTACTAGGCGTTGGTAAGTGACACCAACATTTTTAATCTGAATGGCATCATATTATAACAGTATGTGCCATATTCAGTGTGATGAAGGAGGTTTTTTCCTGATCATCCGGGTTCATCCGTATCTGGTTGTACCCCGAGTAGGAATCTAGAAAACTGAGGATCTCATGGCCAGCCGCGCCATCGATCATGCGATCGATGTTGGGAAAAGGGAAGGAGTCCTTGGGACATGCCTTATTCAAATCCTTGTAGTCTACACACATTCTTAATTTATTCCCTTTTTAGGGACTACCACTACATTTGCTATTTAGGTATTCAACCTCCCGAATGGATCCCATTTTAAGGAGTTTAGATACCTTCTCCTTAATGAAAGCATGTTTGACCTCGGACTGGGGTCTCCTCTTCTGCTTGACCGAATGGAACTTCGAGTCCAGGCTTAACTTGTGAGTGGTTATCTCCAGCGGGATCCCTGTCATATCAACGTGGGACCAAGAAAAATAATCTTCATTAGCTATCAGAAATTAAGCGAGTGTTTTCCTAAGCTCGGGGCTTAACCCCATGCCTAGGTATACCTTTCGATCGGGCAAGTGTTCACTCAATATGACTTGTTCCAGTTCCTTGACCTTTGATTTTGTAGCTCCGGAGTCATCAAAGGCTATGAAAGATTTGGGGACCATAATCATCGTCCTCGTCTACCCTTCGTTCCTCTAATTCTGCCGAGGCTGGTATTAGTGATTGCTATTTGCCCCGTATTTGGCCATCTGGTTCTGATCCTTCGATGTTAAGATTGTGGATGCTGGGATCACTTCATCGACCGTGAACATTTCCGTGGCAGCCGTTTGTTCCCCAAAAATTGTTTTGACTTTGCTGGGTGTTGGGAATTTCAGCACCTAGTGTAGTGTCAAGGGCACTGCTCTTATGTTGTGAATCCATGGCCTTCCTAACAAAGCGTTGTATCTCATATTCCCCTTGATTACATAGAACTTGGCTTTCTACATGGTTTTGGCGATATTTACTAGCAATGTTACCTCCCCTTTAGTGGTTTCGCATGCCATGTTAAACCCGTTCAGGACTCGGACCGCAGATATGATCTGTCCTTGTAGGCTGAGTTGTTCCACGGCCCTTGATCTGATGATGTTGGCTAAGCTACCTAGATCAATTAACAGACACTTAATTCGAGATTTATTTACGAGTACTGATATTACCAGTGCGTCGTTGTAGAGCTGCACGATCCCCTCAGTGTCCTCGTTGTTGAAAGACAAAGTTCCTTCTGGTATATAATCCCAAGTCCATTTTTCTCTTGTGATATATACTTTGGTGCGCTTCAGCATCGGCCCCTGGGGAATGTCGACCCCTTCAATGATCGTGTTAATGACATGATGAGGTTTCTCTACTTGGTCTGATTATTATAATCCTTGTTCCTGAAGTGGTTCTTGGCCTGATCACTCAGAAACTCTCGGAGATGCCCGTTGTTGAACAGTCGGGCCACTTCTTCTCTTAATTGTCGACAGTCTTCTGTTCTGTGGCCATGAACGCCATGATATTTGCACATTAGGTTAGGATCCCTTTGGGATGGATCAGACTATAAAGGTCTAGTCCACTTGGTATCTTTGATGCTTCCAATGGCAAATACAATAGCGGACATCGACGTTGAAGTTGTACTCCGATAATCTCGGTGCTAACAGGTCAGTCAAAGCTATTTTTGCTCATGAGTCCCTTGTTTCTCTGACCTTGGTCACTTCTCCTTTCATTTCTCATAGAGTTCCATCCGGAACCACTGTTTCTTTGGTCCCTATTATACGACTGATAACAATCCCTGTTTGATCTCGGTTCACAATCCAGCGAGGGTCCCCAAGCTGATCATCTTCGACCCTGATTTTTTATTGATATCGGTTATGTACATCGGCCCAAGTGACGGCTGGATATTACACCAGGTTCTGTTTCAATTGTCATGAAGCCAATGAGCTCCGAATATTGAGTCTTTGGGTGAAATCCCGAATGGCCCAATCATCAGCGACCGGTGGCAGGTCCATACGTTCCATTTGAAATCGGGACACGAACTCTCTGAGCATCTTGTTATCCTTCTATTTTACTTTGAAAAGGTTCGACTTCTTGGTCTTGACCTTGATGGCTCAGGTGTGTGATTTCAGGAAAGAATCTGCAAGCATAGTAAACGAGTCAATAGAATTAGGAGGTAAGTTGTGATACCATATCATAGATTCTTTTGACAAGGCTCTCCAAACTTCTTCAACAGGACAGACTTGATCTCATCATCCTCCAAGTCACTCCCTTTGATCGCACATGTGAAAAAGGTTACATGCTCATTTGGGTCGGTCATTCCATTATACTTAGGAATCTTAAGCTAGCTGAATTTCCTAGGGATCGTCTTTGGAGAGGCGCTCGAAGGAAAAGGTTTTTGCACTAACTTCTTGGAATCCAGGCCTTTCAATATCGGCAGTACTCCTGGGATTTGCTATACCTTGGAATAATAGGTCTCCACCTTTTTGTCATTAGCTTCGATTTGCTTCTCCCCTGATTCTTTCCGTTTTGTCCGTTCCTCGAGCATCTTTATGATCTCAGGGTTAGTCCCGGGGTGGACCGAGCTCAACTCTTCTCGGTGCGCAGCTTTGGTTTTGTAACTGAGCTATTGCCACATGTTGAGCCTGCAACATTTCGAATATCACCCATAAATTGATCCCGTCTCTTCCAATATTTTGTGTATTTTGAGTCGCTGATCGATCTCCACCACAAACACTATTCTCGGGGTCAGTAGGTAGGTTTGTGTCGATAGCCACATGTGAATTAGCATCAATCGCATCCCCGATTAGAATTTCGATGGGACCAACGGGCAGTATCTCATCACCGGGCACTACATTGCTATTTTCACTGTGATGACCGGGCTCATTTTCAACATGTAGGGGTGTTGATTGAGGGTTTGACATTTTTTGTTTTAATCTGAAAATAGAGACACTTCAAAGAATAAGTGTAAATCAGTGTGTGTTATGGAGATTTGTATCAAATAACCACTATTATCCTTAGTCCCACGGTGAGCGCCAAATTGTTTACCCTTAAAATAGGATAACAATTGAATTTGTAAGTGATTTTAAGGATACATGGATTAACTTGACACAAAATGATAAATTAAGTTGCAATTGAAATAAATAATGATAGAGTAAATTCAAACCATACAAATTGGATAGTCTCAGCCTTGGAAGGTTAATCACCCTCGAGCCAGATACACTTCGATCAATGTCAAGATACAGAAGAATAAGAGCTTAAAGACAAATAATAATAATAATGTATTTCTTTAGAATGTGTGTTACAATGTGTCCAGTGAATTATCAGACCTCTCTTTTATATAGTAGAGGAGTCCTACTTTAGGTACAATTCTATAAAAGGTAAAAAATCTCTTAATTTGCTGATTGCCGATTCCTTGCTGATATGCGCCGAGATTCCCACCGTAATATCCGACCGGTCGCGGATATTTTGGTCTTCTATTGGTTATGCTAATAATGTTTCTTCGAGCTCATTTGGGGCTAGGGTCGACTCTGGGGTCACGAACTCAATGTTCTTAGAAGTAGGTGTTCTGACCCCAGGTTCTAGCCCGGTGTGACTTGGGTCGATCTTCAGTCCTGTATTGCCATGTTCTGAGCTTGACCTTCCATGTCGTAGGCAAATCGATCTCGACCGTATACATCTAGTTTACGTCGGATGAGAATAGAGAAATATACATTTCAAACTTGGTGCAAACAATGTGAATCAAATAAGGCTGATTTTGTGACAGGTTTCATATGAAAGTTACACCAAACACCTATTCCCATTAATCAATATTCAATAATCTGAAATCTCAATATCACCAAGTTTGATTTAAGAAGTTCATATTTTGTAAAGTAAAATAATAAAATTACATCAAGAGGCATCGGACCAAATCACAATAGCCTTCCCGTTCTTCCGTATAGTGGTATATTTGTCTACCCTTAAAATGAGTAACAATTAAATTTGTACGTGGTTCAAGAATACGTGATTTAATTTAACACGGATGATCTACAGACATAAATTAATCAAATTATAGATAAGTAAAATAATCAAACTAAATGTAAAGAACAATCAAGTTTGGCTTCTTAGACAAACACTGAAAATTGACCTCGGTCGAGCCCTCGAGACTAGCTCGATTGCAATCGAATAATTAAGTAGCCGAGGAACACAGTGAATAATGGCTAGAGAACAAAAATGATCTTTTATTGCTTTGATATACGTACCAACAATGGTTTAAAATGAAAAAGTTCTCCCCTTTATATAGTAGGAGAGTTTCAATCCTAGAACAAGTCTAAATAAGGTAAAAATCTTCTTTTTCAGTAAATGTTGATATGGCGTTGATGTCGGGCGGGATTTGCGCCGTAATATCCGGTAAAAGGCGGATGTTATGTCTCCCTGCTTATCTTCTTAATTGTTTATCTTTTTCTTTAGTCTTGAACCTTCACTCAGAGCGGACCCGACGTTCAGCCGTGTCCAATTCCGGATGCGTCGTTCGTCCTTCCTGGGCTCCGAAATGAGGAATCCTTCGGGTTTACTCAAGGTTGAGTCAAATCATGCTTCTATCTCATTTCTTTACCGCAAAATCGAGAGTAACATTATCCCCGATGTTTGATCCACACCCAATCCACACTCAATAGTGAGTGGAAAGATTGTTGGAAGAATAGTACCCAACAAGAGTCGGGGTCAATTTCCACAGGGAGTTTAATGTGGGTGTTAGGGTGTACACTTGATGAGAGTAAATGAAATGATCTTAGTTGCACTTCCAAACAAGGGATTTTTTTTTAAGAAGAAATTAACACTAGCAATTATCAATTAAAGGGAAATGACTAGAAGACAAGTAATTATTTTTTTATTTTTATCAAATGGGTAAAGGTCCTAAGGATGTAAACTTTATCTAGGTGTAGCCTAATGGGTAAATTACATTAATGCTTGTTTTAGTAACCGGGGTGTATTATAACTCTCAACTCTAAATTACCCACTCAATACCTCTCGGTTATAGAGTGATTTTGCCCAAATTAGCTTTCTCAAGCCCAATTGGGTATCAATTCAAATAGTTGGTATGAGCTCAAGTAGGGTTTTAGCTATCTCTAGTTCAACCCCTTTAAATAGGCTAGCCAAAACCTTGACTAGCCCAATTTTTTTGTTAGCCAAGTTTTCCTAGACTAAGTCCCTCTTTCTCAAGTAAGAACCAAGTCAAATAGTCATGTAAATATTTACAATTATTAATTCCATAAATAATGCATAGACAAGGTTAAATAATAAATACTCAATCATAAACAAGCATTAGATTAATCACCCATAATACTTACACACTAGGGTTGGGTCACAACCTAGAGAAAATCTAGCTACTCATGATAGATATTGGAGGGGAAAAAAAGAACTACTTAAAGCCATAAAACAAAATTAAATTGATAAACTAATATTTCTTCACCCAAAAATGGTCATAATTCACCCAAAGTAGTACAATATAAAGGCTACAACACTAAAAACTACAAAACTTGCCCTAAAAAGTGTTTCCCGTCTATTAATAGTGGCCCAAAATTCGCTGATAAAAATACCCTCCGAGAGGTTCTGCGCCCGCACAATTCCATGTGCGGTCTGCACTTTTCTTAGTTCTTTAGGTGAAGGACTGCAACCGCACAATTCAGTCTGCGACTGCACTTCAGCTTCTACGGCCGCACTTTTCCATCTGCGACTGCACTTTTAGCAAAGTTTCACACATGGTCGTTTTGCATATTCTTTGAACTTTTTGAATTTGTCTGTACGACCATGTTTTACAACTACAAAATTGTGTGCAGTCCATACTTTTCCAAACATCCTTTGAGCTTCAGGTACCAGATCTGCAGCCACAAAGGTAATTCTGCGGCCGCAGAATTTCTTCTACGAATCGCATTTTTGGCTTGCTGCAATCCTTCTTAATTTATAAGCCGGGACACTCCGACACTCTTTTTTGAGTTATATTTCTTCGTTGAGTTCCAATTCTCCATCATTCCTGCAATTTGCATAATTTTATTAGATTTGGGAACACAAATCAACATTTTTGGACTAAAACTAAAGAAAGAAGGTACGAATAAGTGGTTAAAATCCATACTTATCAACTCTCCCAAACTTAAGTCTTTGCTTGTCCTCAAGCAAATAGATTAGTTCCCACCTCCTCAAAGTGAAAGATCATTTCAAAAATTCAATTATAAGTCATTCATACTCAGTTGGGACCAAAAATTACCCACAATACTTGTGAATTTTCAACAAGGTGACAAATCACATATTATGTACACATAGCTCTAATGTGACACTTGAGCTTCAAGAATTGACTTCACTTATCAAGGACTCTTGCTCTACCATGTTGATCATGGTGGACTCCAAACTCTTCCTCTTATACCTTCCATTTTTCAAGTTCACTTCAAGAGTTTGCACTCAATTTTTAGATCAATGAAAGGTTCACTCTTCTCTCACAAAAGAATTTTACAAGTAAGGCTTCAAGTACCATAGGCTTTCCCCTCACGTAGATCACCACTAATGTAAGCTCACTCGGCTCAAAATCAAGTAGGACTTCTTTTAGATTGTAATGAAGAATTTTGGAATGGGGTATGATACCATATGGGACAAGTGGTTCTTTAAACACCCCGCATTTTCATTTCTTGACTCATATTTACCAACTCTTAGAGGCATTTCATTTTCTTGGAGGCTAGAGAGACTTTACATAACTCTTTCTTATTTATTTCATTCTTTTACTCCCTTGATGCTCATACTAGAGATAGTTACCTCTTTCTTTATTTCATTAACCTTCATTTTATTCTATTTTTGACATCTTCTTTTTGTTCTTTCCTATTCTTGCCTTCTCTTTTCATATAGATAATTTCTTCACTTTTTGGTGCCTTGATACCTCTTTCAAATCTCCCCCAAACTTATGTCTTAATCCACTTATTTCATAAGAGTGTTAAGGAAGGTTCGAGTGCCAAGACAGGATTAAAACAAAACGAGTAAAGGTTTGTAGAATTTTTACCAATTAAGAAAGGATAAAGGCTCAAAGGGGGTTGACTAGGGATAACAAGCATTGGGTGGCAATACAAAGCTCAAACGGATCAAAGAAAGCATGCAATCATCTTCCAAACCAAGCAAACTTAGGATTTTTCCTTGAAGCACATTTGGGGAAAGTTCTAGACCACTCACACAAATACTTGGACTAGTAATGAAAATCAACTTACCCTTCAGGAAACTAGACCGTAAAAGAGGATAGAGTCTAAAGCCTACAATAATCACAATCAAGTTAAACATCAATATGGTCCAATTAACCACTTAATGATTATTAAAGTCAACTCAAGGGTCTCAAAGTCACTAACTAAAGCTATTTTCTATCAAAAACCTTGTTTCAAACTATAAGCACGCAGTTAAGTGTGTTGGTGCCAAATGAAGCATGAATAACTCTTTTTAGAGAATGACTTATTAGGGCTTTTATTCATTACTGCTACTATTATTATTACCTAAACACAAAACAGACTTATTCTCTTAAGAAAGTTGTCACACCATCCATCCTCGGGAAGAGTCACCCTGTTCATACAGAGACTACCTTTGGAAAGAATTGTGTCATTAAGAAAACCAAAGGCTTATTATCCATACTACTACGAAGAGCATGAAAACTACTAACATAAAAAGAAGTTACTAACAAAATAAAAATCATAGTAAACAATTGAAGAAACTAATGAAAGAAATAACACTAAAGATAGATGAAATAAAAAGAAACATAATCATCCAATTATTACATTCCAAATGTGTTAAATGTATCAAATAAACTCCACCCCCTCCCCGAATAAAATTAAGCATTGTCCCTAATGCTTAACAATTTTAAGAGTGAAAGGAGAGAGGGAGAAGAAACTCCATAAGCATCCTTAGACATCTCAGTGTCCCTACATCATGAAATCTTATTGGCTTATCCAACTGTATATCATCCTCATCATCACATTTGGGAGTGGAGGAAGTGACAAACATCGCGCGCACTGCGTCAGCAGTGCCGACGACAAGGCATGGCTCCTAAGACTGGAAAGTTGGAGCAACCTATGCAGATGGATCTTGGGCGGACTGGTCTGGGTCAAGCAACATATCAAATGGTAAATCCTCAGCTGTAGCTAGCCAGGTCACCTCAGCTCGGAGATTGTCTACAGACTTCTTGTTGGCTTGAGACTTCCTCATCTTCTTGGATTTCTTGGCCAAATCCTCAATAACTGAACCATGATGGACCAGAGTGTCCATGATCCCCTTCTGGTTGTCCAGAATCTTGCCCAGCTTCTCATCAAGCTCAGTAGAATCTCATGGTGCCTGTGTGGATGACTGTCTTACAACAATATTAGATATCTCAAACAGCTTTAAAGTAGCTGCATGCATCCAATTGTTGAGACTCATCAATGTCTAGGAGACTTGCAGAGCAGAAAGTGAGTATGTAGGCATAGCACCAGCCTCAGAACTAGAGTAGGGACTACCGTAGGAGCTGTAGATGGAGCTGAAGATGGCGGTGAAGGCATAGTTGTTTCACTGGTAGAGGGCTAAGCTGATGTACATGAAATATCAGTTGTGTCAAAAACTACCACTATCGACTTATCATACTGGCCTGTAGTAGTAGAAAGGTTTAGCACTCTTCTTTAGGTTGGTCAGATCCTGCAGTGAGTACCACTCTAATGGATTCTTTGGCCTCACCTCTGTATCAAATGTCTTTGGCTCTACCTTTGCATTAGTGAGGTACTCTGTAATAGTGTTCAGGTAGGGGTAAGCCGTGTTAGTCTATTGCGCTACCAAAGAGATGTTGGCCGACATCAAGTCACCCATATTGATCGGGTACCCGACCATGATAGAAGCCACTAGAAGTGTACATGGAACATGCAAGTTGTTCTCATACTGACACAGGTCAAGCCTGCTACACACAAAGGTCTTCCAACCTTTTACCTCAAAGCTCAAAGTACTCTGTTAAATAGGTACCCCGGAAGTGATCCATGGTGGAGGTGGTTCCGGTGCTAAGATCTCAGCAATCCACGACCGGGTCTCTTCTTTCAAGTACGCGTTCAGCGTGTGCTGATCAAAATTCACCTTAAGGTTAGTACTTTGGTCACCTTTTTCCCCTTGCAAATGTGTGAAATGTTTGCATAGAACACGTAGACAAGGTGCTGCTTGACATCCACGACCTTCTCAGTAAAAAACATCCATCCTTTTCTCGATCTGAATTGCTCCAAAACTACAAGGTTGTATCTATCAAGATCCCTCAACAGAAATTGCCTCTCATGTGTCAATGATCTCAGCGGCCACCACATTCAAAAATAAGTGAAAACAGTCGAACTCACAAATCTTTCTTCCTTGGCTTCCTTCTTCTTTATTCGCCCAACCCAATGTATGTACCTCTCCCTTTTTTCAATCATCTGGAATATCCTGCGACCGGACTCTAGAGCAGCCGGCTCAGAATCCTGGCTATCACTTTCCAAACCCTCGAAAGTGCTGTGAGATGACAAAGCCACATCCAGAGGCTTAAATCGCCTCTTTGGCCTGGACTATGCAGCTTCCTGCTCCTCCGGAATAGACACGAAGTTCCCTCGGAAGCCTCCCTATACGAGGAATAAGAACTAGACTGGGAGGGGTCCGCACAACTCCCTCTTCCTATTGTGGCCTTCTTCCGAATAGTGCCTCCGCATCTACCCTTGGTAGTTTCGCTGTGGACTCGTGATTGAACCATTGTCTATAAAAAAAAAAGAGGATTGTTAGTTGCACGTCATCATTTAACACATCTAGAACTTATGTAATCAAGGGAGAACAATATGGACATAGTAGGGTTTCAACAGGATGACATGCATGCAGAATATGGGATCTGCAGTCCACACTTTTCTAATGTGCAGCCGCAGAATGTGAGTGCGGACCACACATTTTCATGTGAAGCCGCACTTCTGACAAGAAAGTTTAGAGGCTCAGTTGCCTCCTCTCCAAAGATAGTGCAACAGACAAAGTGCGGCCGCAAAATTTATCTGCGATTCGCGAAATTTTAAGTGCGGTCCACACTTTTTAGCTTTCAAGAGACAAGTCTCTGTTTGCAGTGCAGATCCAAAGTGCGACCTCACCAGTAATTCTGCGGTTTGTACAATTATAGTGCCTCCGCATAAAACACTTTCCTTCACCAGTTGCCCAAAACAACCAAACCGCGGAGCGCACAAATTCAAGTACAGTCATAGGTTTTAAAATTAACGATCAGTCATGTTTTCTTCACTTTAGATTTTTGCAATTACTTGTACAAATCAATATGGAAACATGATATACACATCGAATCTAGTTAAGCCAACCTTTTTTAGCATGTATCAATCACTATCCAACATAAATCTACCCTACATAGACACATGGATGAACTTTAACAGCAAATGGACTAAAGATAAACAAAAAAAGAAATTCGAAACTTAAACTAACACAAACGATTAACATAAGGTGAAGCATTCCAGATGAAGTGAGTGTACTAGGTGTGTGAAAGTGAGTGTACTAGGTGTGTGATCATAGGTAGGTGTGTGTAGTTGATAGTGAAAACCTCTTAGTAAAGCTTGTAGAGCAACAATGATTCTATGGTGGGTGAAAAGTATTATATGAAAGAAGAACTTCTATTTGTACTCAAACATTTTGAAAGATAAAAGGGCTGAGTGCAGTTCTCACTCCTTCACCTGGGCAGCATTGTCTGTGTCACTTGTGCGGTCCACATAATTTTGAGTGCGACCGCACAATTCCTCTCGCGGCCGTAGAATAGCCACGCACTGACATGCTCAAACTTCAGAGAGTTTGCAATTTAGCATTTTGTCGAGCTTCCAGAATTACGGTCCACATGTAAATGTGCGACCGCACAAGCTCTTCTGTTGTGGCACACTTAATTCTGCATCCGTACAATTAAAATGTGTGATATGCATTTCCTTCAATACTTAGCCATCTTTTGTCCACCCTTCTTGCATGTAACACTCAACTTTGTAGCACACATCAAATCAAGTTAGAACAACAAATAACACCTAACTGCAAAATAAAAAGGAAAAGAACTTGGGTTGCCTCCCAAGAAGCGCCAAATTTAATACCGCGTCATGACGCAATGTCAAAGCACTCTCAAATGAACTAAATGACCGCCACCACGTGGCTCTCTCCAACTTTATCCAAGTAGTGCTTCACGTGGTAACCATTGACTCGGAATACTTCATTGTTCTTGTTCTTCAGATCTAACGCTTCGAAAGATGTCACACCAACAATTTCAAACGGACCACTCCACTTGGATTTAACTTCCTGGGAAACATCCTCAATCTTGAGTTAAACAACAATAAAATATCACCCACCTTGAACTCTTTGTTCCAAATACATTTGACATGAAGATATTTCATTTTTTCTTTGTACACGGACGAAATTCCATATGCATGGTACCAGAACTCATCCAATTCATTCAAGTGTGCAACCCGCAAGTTAACGGCTACATCCCAATCAAGATTCAAAGTCTTTAAAGCCTACATTGCCTTGCGCTATAGTTCTACCGTAAAATTACAAGATTTCTCAGACACTAATGGTATGGAGACATTCCAATAGGTGTTTTGTAAGTCTTATGGTGAGCCCATAATGCATCACCAAGCTTCATAGACCAATCTGTCCGATTAGCATTCACCGTTTTAGACAAGATACTCTTTATCTCCCGGTTGGAGACTTCCAATTGACCACTAGCTTGTGGATTATAGGGAGTCGTGACCTTGTGAGTAACACCATACTTGCTAAGTAAAGTATTAAAATCCTTGTTGCAAATGTGTGACCCCCTGTAGCTTATGTTGCACGTGGAGTACAAATCTTGTAAAAATATTCTTCTTCTAGAAAGCCACTACACTTTTGGCCTCATTGTTGGGTAAGGCGATGGCGCAACCCATGTTGACACATAATCCACCGTGATCAATATGTATGTGTTTTCACAAGAACTCACAAAAACGCCCATAAAGTCAATGCCCCAAAGATCGAAAAATATCAATCTCCAAGATGGTTGTGAGAGGCATCTTATTTTTCTTTAAAATTCCACCGGCCTGTTGACATTCATCACATCTTTTCACTAAGTCACTTGCATCCATGTAAAGAGTAGGCCAATAGAAACCACAATTAAGAATTTTGGTCGTCGTTCTTGCTCCACCATGATGACCACCATATGGAAAAGAATAACAAGCACTAAGAATAGCGCCTTGCTCTTGTTCCGGTGCACACCTTCTTATCACCCCATCCGTACAAATCCAAAAAAGGTATGGTTCATCCTAATAATAATATTTACAATGTCTTTTAAGATTCTTCCTTTAGTTTGAAGAGAACTCACCCGGAATGATTCCACTCACAAGAAAATTTGCCACATCCGCAAACCATGGCACCTCTTTCATTGAAATTTCCAAAAGTTGGTCGTCGAGGATGAAATCATTGATTTCAAGGCCATCATGTGGTCTCCCCTCCTCCTCCAAATAAGACAAGTGGTCCGCCACTTGGTTTCCACTACCTTTCCTATCTTGAATATCAATATCACTTCTTGCAACAAGAGTATCCATCTCATCAACCGGGCTTTAGAATCATTTTTGCTCATAATATAGCGAAGCGCTGCATGATCCGTTGGGACAATAACCTTTACACCCATCAAGTACGGGCGGAACTTCTCAATTGAAAACACAATAGCAAGGAGCTTTTTCTCCATAACAGTGTAATTGACTTGGGCACTTATTCATGGTTTTACTAGCATAGTAAACCAGATGAAAAACTTTGTTAATATGTTTCCCCAAAACAACCCTAACCACTACATCACTTGCATCACACATGAGTTCAAAAGGCAAATTCCAATTTGGAGCGGTAATGATAGGAGTAGTTGTTAACTTGAGCTTCAATAGTTAAAATAGCCCTCATATAATCATAATTAAAATGGAACTTGGCATCCTTCTCAAGGAACTTATACAATGGGTTCACCACTTTAGAGAAATATTTGATAAAACGCCAGTAGAAACCCACATGGATCACGAAACTCTGCACACCCTTCACCAAAGTTGGGGGGTGGAAGCTTAGAAATAACCTTAATCTTTACCTTGTCAACTCCAACCCCATTTCTTGAGATTTTATGGCCAAAGATGATGCCTTCCTCAACCATGAAATGATATTTCTCCCAATTAAGCACCAAATTAGTCTCTTCACATCTAGGCAACACTTTGTCCAAATTAGCAAGGCAATCATCAAAAGAATCCCTAAACACCGAGAAGTCATCCATGAAAACTCCAAGGTAGTCCTCCACCATGTCCGTGAAAATAGCCTTCCTCTAAGTACCATAGGAACATGTAAAGTTTATTTTCTCTTGATCTTCCGGAGCAATGAGAATTTGGTTGTAGCCCGAGTACCCATCAAGAAAATAATAGACTGCTCAGCTAGCCAATCTATCTAACATTTGGTCTAAGAAAGGAAGTGGAAAGTGATCCTTCCTTGTAACTTTGTTGATCTTATGATAATCCATACAAACCCTCCAATCGTTCATGCTCCCCTTCTTTGGGACACATTGAACCGGAGAGGCCCATGAACTATCGGAGATGGGGTACACAACCCTGGCATCCAACCACTTGGTAATCTCCTTCTTGACAACTTCTTGCATAGCCTCATTGAGTCTTCTTTGATGTTCAATGGATAGTTTAGCACCATCCTCCAACTTGATTTTATGCATGCAAAAGGTGGGGCTTATACCCAGAATGTCTTCCAAAGTCCACCCAATAGCTTTCTTCCTATTTTGCAACACCGCCAATATGAAATCAACATGCACGTTAGTTAAACAAGAGGAAAGAATAACCGGTAAAGTATAACAAGGTCCAAAAAATTCATACCGAAGGTGTGGAGACAATGGCTTCAACTCCAAAGTAGATGGCTCTTCAATAGAAGGCTTTGTAGGAGGAGTATTCCTATTCTCAATATCCAAAAATAATTTCCGATATGCATAGTCGTATGACCCCATTCCTTGCAAATAATTCATACATTCCATGAACCCATTCATCTCGTCATCATCAAAGTTGAGCAAAACGGATTTCAACATATCACCAACATTGATTGTAGAACTTGTATTATCAACAATAACACCGGTCACCAAATTCACAAAAGAACACACCCCATTGCTATCTGGTTGCCGCATAGACTTACACACATTGAATACCACTTTTTTATCACCAACCCGGAAAGTGAGTTCTCCGGCTTCCACATCACGAAGAGCCTTACTCGTAGCAAGGAATGGTCTTCCAGGAATGATAGGCACTTCACAATCAACCTTCAATCTAGAATAACAAAGTCCACCAAAATAATGAACTTATCAACCCGGACTAAAACATCTTCAATCTCACCCAACGACCTATTCATAGTACGATCGGCCATTTGCAAACTCATTGAAGTGGGTCCTGGTTGACCAATTCTCAAAGTTTTGAAAATCTAATAAGGCATCAAATTGATTCTCGCCCCAAGATCACGAAGAGCTTTAGCAAACTCAGCATTCCCAATTGTACAAGGAATCATGAAAGCACCGGGATTCTCCAACTTAGGATCCATAGAATGAACAATTGCACTCACTTGATGAGAGACCTTGATAGTTTCAAAATTCATTGACCACTTCTTGGTCACAAGGACTTTCATAAACTTTGCATAAACGAGAATTTGTCCCAAATGGCACATTAATCAAAACACTCTTCGTCATTTGAATGAACTTCTTGAATTAATTCTCACCATTTTGATTGGAAAGTCTTTGAGGGTAGGTATGTGGAGGCTTAGGCAGTGGTGCCCTAACATTTTGCACTACCGGTTCTGGTATGTCAATAAGTTTCCCTAGACGGGTTCACCTCCTCTTGAGTTTCTTCAAAACTATCATCTATATCAATCCGAACCTCATCATTTGCTTGAACAACAATGTTTGAGATCTCTTCCTCTTGTACCACTTGGTCATCATCTATAAGTCTTCTTTCACTTGAGGTGAGTGAATTCTCGCCTCTTTCACTTCTTGTGATAACCGCCAAAGCATGTTCCTTATTGTTACCACCCTTTGGGTTCACCACCATGTCACTTGATAGTGCACCCTTAGGATTAGAATTTAGAGCTTGAGAGATTTGCTTCATTTGAACTTCTAGATTACAGATTGATGTGTTGTGTGAGGCAAATTGGGCATCCGAATCGTCATTATTTTCCATAATTTGCTTAAACATATTATCAATATGACCTATCTCATTGTTTGAAGAACTCAAACCATAGTAAGGATAAGGGGGTGGGTTTCTCAGTTGTTGATACATTGGGGGACTTTGAAAACCTGACCCCCAATTTCCTTGATGTGTCCCCAACCACCTTCAATATTGCCTCCCCAATTTTCTTGGTTTTTTCCACTCCAATTTCCTTCATTTTTGTTATATGCAAATTTTCTTGATTGTTAGAACCCCAATTGCCTTGGTTATTTTATGGTCTCCATTGTTGGTTATTTGAGGCTTGGAAGTTGTTTATTTTATCTTGAAAATTGTTCACATATTGAACTTCCTCTTCTTGTTCATGATAAGAATCATCTGGATCAAAACCACCATCATCTTGCACATAATTCTCCACTAGAATTTGCATTTGTGGACCCTTGGTCCTCTCCGTGTTCACCAATACATTAACTCCCTCCATAGCATGGACTTGCTTAGGAACTTTCACTTGATTAAGTTGGGTCTTTTCTAGTTGAGTCATGGTTGTTGTCAATTAGGCAATGGCTTGACCATGATTTTTTGGAGGTGTATCATATTGGGATCACCTTGTGGAACATTAGCTCAGGATTGCCAAGCCAATGACGTTTTTGCCATCTCATCAAGAATTTCACATGCCTCCGCATAAGGTGTTGTCATAAAGTTTCCACCGGCCAATTGATTGACCACACATTAGTTCCTAGTATTGATACCACGATAGAAAGTTTGTTGAATCATGTTGTCGGTCATATTATTTTTTGGGTACTCTTTCACCATTGTCTGATATCTCTCCCAAATCTCATGCAAAAGTTCATTGGGCTCTTGCTGGAATGCCAATATTTCATCCCCAAGAGTATCCTTGTGCCCGGGAGAGAAAAACTTAGCAATAAACTTCACCTCCAACTCATCCAAGTATGTATTCAATGATTCAGTAAACTTTCCAACCAATCTAAAGCTTAACCCCGTAGAGATAAGGGAAAAAGCCTTAGCCTCAAAGGATCCTCGGAAACATTAGTTTGCTTGCTCCTCAATACGTATCCACAAAGTCCTTCAAATGTTTATATGCATTTTGAGTTGGCGCACCGGTGAAAAAGCCTCGTTGCTCTAGCAAAGTGAGCATCATACTGGTAATTTGGAAGTTGGCCGCTCTAATATGAGAGGGAGCTATTGCACTACCATAACCTTCGTTGGGCAATATTTGGTGTTGTGCCGCATATGGTTGAGGTGGTGGAGATGGGGGTGGTACGGGCACATTCTCTTGCGGCACCCAGCTTCGGTGATTCGATTGTGGCACTTGAGGTACCTCATCGAGTTGTTCCTCCTCGCCGTCCATGTTCCCCAATGGTATATTTTCGAGCTCATTGTTCGCCATGTTTGTACCTATGATTTATTCAACAAGTTAGTAACACGGAAGGGAAAGAAGACATTTCAAAAACACACTCAAACATATAGTTAACACCATTAAAACTCCCCAACAATGACGCCAAAAATGATCCACGCCCAATCCACACTCAATAGTGAGTGAAAACGATAGTTGAAAAAATAGTACCCAACAAGAGTCGGGGTCGATTTCCACAGGGAGATTAATGTGGGTGTTAGGGTTGTTCACTTGATGATAGTAAATAAAATGATCTTAATTGCGCTTCCAAATAAGGGATTTGTTTTCTACTTCTAAAAATTAACACTAGCAATTATCAACTATAGGGAAGAGACTAGAAGACTAGTAATTATTTTTATTGTTTTTATCAAATGGGTAAAAGACCCAGGGATGTAACATTCACCTAGGTGTTAGCCTAATAGTTAAATTACGTTAATTCTTGTTTTAGTGATCGGGGTGTATTATAACTCTCAACTCTAAATTATCCACTCAATACCTCTCGGTTATAGAGTGATTTTGCCTAAATTGGCTTTCTCAATCCCAATTGGGTGTCATTTCTAATAGTTGATATGAGATCAAGTCGGCTTTTCCCTATCTCTAGTTCAAACCCTTTAATTAGGCTAGCTAAAACCTTAACTAGCCCACTTTCTTGTTAGCCAACTTTTTCTAGATTAAGTCTCTCTTTGTCAAATAGGCATGAATCAATGTTTGCAATAATTAATTTTAGAAATAATACATGAACACGGCTCAATATTAAGCACCCATACATAAAAAAGCATTAGATTAATCACCCATAAGGTTTACACACTAGGGATGGGTCACAACCCTAGAGAAAATCTAGCTACTCATGATAGAAATTAAAGAAAACAAAGAAGAAGAACTAATTAAAACCATAAAACAAAACTAAATTGATAAAATTAATGTTTCTTCACCCAAAATAGTCACAAATTACCCAAAGTAGTAAAGTATAATGGCTATAACACTAAAAACTACAAAACTTGCCCTAAAAAAGTGTTTCTCGTTTATTTATTGTTGATACCTAATTTTGACCTCACAGTCCTCAAATAGTGTATAGAATTTCAAAATGTCATTGTTTCATCCATTATTTAATTTACAAGATTATGCAAACATTTTCTAGAATTTTTCATAATTATAAAGCTTTAAAATTGATTTTTCTCGCATTTAAATTGTTCAAATATTTATTAATTACCTTTCAAATTATTTTGTGATGACTTAATCATTTAAGATTATTATTTTTATATACATATAGGTTTTATAATATTTTTTACCTCGTCTTATACAGTTATACTTTGTATTAGCAGGCTATTTACATAATTTTGTAATAATAGCCTATGTTCATGAATACGTGCTCTTTTATTACATTATCTGTGTCAAAGTATCATTTTATATTTTTATAATGCTAAATTATTATTTTCAATCATTTTAGTGCATAAATAATATTTTTATTCATTTATTAATTACTTTTATAAATTATTTTTGATAAATTGTGTGTATTTAAGTAGTAGCGCAATTTTAAGCTAAATTTCGGACCAAAATTGGCCCAGTACCTTAGCCCAATAGTCCCAGACCAAACCAAATGACCCATTAATCTAAAACCCTATCGGTGCCCATCTCCACGACTCACCCGGTTCTAATTTTTAATCCTGGTCGTTGATCTCTCAAGATCAACGACCCTCATTCATCCTCCCCTTTTAATTATCCCATCAACCTAACCCTAATACCATTTCCCTCACTCCATCCGCCTCTAAAAACTCCCCCACTTTATTCTAAAGAAACCCTAGCCTCCATATTCAACCGTCTCCGATCCTAACCCAAACACGGAATTAATCCATGACTTACTAACCTATTCTGTGTAACTCTACTATTACACGCGTGTTTATGGTATTACTTAGTTCTTGCCCTATTTTTAGCAAGAACTACCTCTCAAGAACGAGATCGATTTACCTTGATTTCGTGAAAATATGGACGATCTCTCGTCTATATACACGCTACAATGAATGATTCTTGCATTATTGGTTCGATTCAAGGTCGTTGGACCCAACTAGGGTTCGGAATTTTCCTTTTTCCTTACTGATTTTTGATTGACTNAGGTTATATCTAATCTTAATATGTTAAATTTTTATCTTACTCTTAATAGATTCTATTTAAGAAAATTAAAAACAACAAAAATATTCACATTCTTAGAATATAAGATTTTTTCTATGTTTAAATAGAAGACAATATATATATACATATATATGTATATTATATAATATATATATATATATATATATATACACATAAGTATTTTATCTTCTTTTATTCAATAAAAAAAAAGAAGGAGTTAAGAAAATTAAATTTAAATAA